>CAUYRH010053718.1:0-35028 GCA_963574655.1 Perodicticus potto | reverse complement strand
AAAGAGATAAAGTCTCCATCTTTTTTTAAAGCTGCATAATATTCCATGATGTACATATATCACAAATTATTAATCCATTCATGGGTCGATGGGCACTTGGGCTTCTTCCATGACTTAGCGATTATGAATTGGGCTGCAATAAACATTCTGGTACAAATACCTTTGTTATAATGTGATTTTTGGTCTTCTGGATATATACCTAGTAGAGGAATCATAGGATGGAATGGCAGCTCTATTTGTAGATCTCTAAGTGTTCTCCAAACATCTTTCCAAAAGGAACGTATTAGTTTGTATTCCCACCAGCAATGTACAAGTGTTCCCTTTTCTCCACATCCATGCCAACATCTCTGGTTTTGGGATTTTGTGATGTGGGCTAATCTTACTAGAGTTAGATGATATCTCAAAGTAGTTTTGATTTGCATTTTTCTGATGATTAAGGATGATGAGCATTTTCTCATGTGTCTGTAGGCCATGCACCTGTCTTCTGCAGAGAAGTTTCTCTTCAAGTCCCTTGCCCACGCTGAGATGGGATCACTTGTTCTTTTCTTGCTAATATGTTTGAGTTCTCTGTGGATTTTGGTTATTAAACCTTTGTTGGAGGCAAAACCTGCAAATATCTCCTCCCATTCTGAGGGCTATCTGCTTGCTTTACTTACTGTGTTCTTGGATGTGCAGAAGCTTTTTAGTTTGATCAGGTCCCAGTAGTGTATTTTTGATATTGCTTCAAATGCCCAGGGGGGGTCCTCCTTATAAAATATTTGCCCAGGTCGATTTCTTCAAGAGTTTTCCCTGCACTTTCTTCTAGTATTTTTATAGTTTCATGTCTTAAGTTTAAATCTTTCATCCAGTGAGAGTCTGTCTTAGTTAATGGTGAGAGGTGTGGGTCCAGTTTCAGTCTTTTACAGGTCACCAGCCAGATCACCCAGCACCATTTGTTAAATAGGGAATCTTTCCCCACTGAATGTTTTTAATTGGCTTGTCAAAGATTAAATAGCAGTAAGTAGCTGGGTTCATCTCTTGGTTCTCTATTCTGTTCTATACATCTATCTCTCTGTTTTTGTGTCAGAACCATGCTGTTTTAATCACTATCGATTTATAGTATAGTCTGAGGTCTGGTAGCTTGATTCCTCCTGCTTTGTTTTTATTTCTGAGTAATGTCTTGGCTATTCGAGGTTTTTTCTGATTCCGTATAAAACAAAGTATTTTTTTTTGAGATTTTTAAGGTATGACAGTGGAGCTTTAATTGGGATTGCATTAAAATTATATATTGCTTTGGGTAGTATGGACATTTAAGCAATGTTGATTCTTCCCAGCCATGAGCATGGTATGTTTTTCCATTTGTTAACATCTTCAGCTATTTTTTTTCTTAGAGTTTCATAGTTCTCTTTATAGCGATCTTTCACATCCTTTGTTAGGTAAACTCCAAAATATTCCATGCTGGGGCACTATTGTGAACAGAACAGAGTCCTTGACTGTTTTTTCAGCTAGACTATTGTTGGCATATATTAAGGATACAGATTTATGAGTGTTGATTTTGTAACCTGAGACACTGCTGTATTCCTTGATCACTTCTAAGAGTTTTGTAGTAGAATCCCAGATGTTTTCCAGATATGCAATCTTATCATCTGGGAAGAGTGAAAGTTTGATCTCTTCTGACCCTATATGGATACCCTTAATTGCCTTTTCTTCCCTAATTGCAATGGTTAAAACTTCCATTACAATGTTGAAGAGCAATGGAAACAATGGGCAATCGTGCCTGGTTCCTGATCTGATTGGAAATGATTTCAGTTTAACTCCATTCAATGTGATATTGGCTGTGGGTTTGCTGTAGGTGGCCTCTATCGGAAATGTCCCTTCTATCCCAATTTTCTTAAGTGTTCTGATCATGAAGGGATGCTGGATTTTATTAAAAGCTTTTTCTGCATTGAGAGAATCATATGCTCTTTGTTTTTAAATTTGTTTATGTGCTGAATTATATTACGTACATTGAACCAGCCTTGAGACTCTGGGATAAAACCCATTTATTCATGGTGTATAATTTGTTTGATATGTTGCTGGATTCTGTTTGTTAGGATCTTGTTGAATATTTTTGCATCAATATTAATTAGTGATATGGGTCTATAATTCTCTTTCTTGTTGGGTGTTTTCCTGGTTTGGAGATCAAGATGATGTTTGCTTCATAAAATGTATTAGGTAGTATTCCTTCTTTTTCTATATTTTGGAAAAGGTTGAATAGTATAGGTACTAAATCCTCTTTAAAAGTTTGGTAGAACTCTGACAAGCCATCTGGTCCTGGGCTTTTCTTTTTAGGGAGATTTTGTATAGTTGATGCTATTTCATATCTTGATATAGGGAGCCTGTTCAACATTTCCACTTGGTTCTGGCTAAGTCTTGGAAGGTGGTGGGCTTCCAAGTATTGGTCAATTTCCTTCAGATTTTCGTATTTCTGAGAATAAAGTTTCTTGTAATACTCATTAAGGATTTTTTGAATTTCTGAGGAGTCTGTTGTTATTTCATCTTTACCATTTCTGATTGGAGAAGTTGGAGATTTTTACTCTTTTTTTCCTGGTTAGGTTAGCCAAAGGTTCATCTATTTTATTGACCTTTTAAAAAAAACAACTTTTTGATTTATTGATCTGTTGTATAATTCTTTTGTTTTCAATTTCATTTAATTTTGCTCTAATTTTGGTTATTTTTCTTCTGCTGGGTTAGGGATTGGAATGTTCTTCCTTTTCCAGTTGCTTGAGATGTCCCATTAAATTGTTAACTTCCTCTCTTTCCATTCTCTTGAGGAAGGCTTGCAGTGCTATAAATTTCCCTCTTAGGACTGCCTTTGCAGTATCCCAGAGGTTCTGATAATTCATGTCTTCATTGTTGTTTTGTTCCCAAATTTTGGTAATTTCCTTCTTAATCTCATCTATGACTCATCTATCATTCAGCATAAGATTATTTTGCTTCCATGTTTTTGTATAAGTATGCAGATTCCTGTTGTTACTGAGTTCAACTTTTATTCAATAATGGTCTGAGAAGATGCAAGGAATAACTTCTATTCTTTAAATTTACTGAGGTTAGACTTGTGACCTAAGATGTGATCGATTTTGGAGTATGTTCCGTGGGCTGATAAGAAGAACGTGTATTTAGTTTTGTTAGGATGAAATGTTCCATAGATGTCTGTTAGGTCCAATTGTTGAATTGTAAAGTTTAAATCTAAAATTTCTTTGTTTAGCTTCTTATTGGAGGATCTATCAACACTGTCAAAGGAGTGTTAAAATATCCAACTACTACGGAACTGGAGGAAATCAAGTTGCTCATGTCTGTTAGAGTCTGTCTTATAAATTGAGGCGCATTCTGGTTGGGTGCATAAATATTAATAATTGAAATCTCATCATATTGAGTATTACCCTTAACAAATATGAAGTGACCATCCTTATCCCTCCTTACTTTTGTTGGTTTAAAGCCTATTGTATCTGTGAATAAAATTGCAACACCTGCTTTTTTCTGCTTTCCATTTGCCTGGAATATAGACGACCATCCCTTCACACTGAGTCTATATTTATCTTTTAAGGTAAATGGAGATTCTTGTATGCAGCAGATATCTGGTGAGGTTTTGTATCCAGTCAGCCAACCTGTGCCTCTTTAGAGGACAATTTAAACCATTCACATTAATTGAGAATATTGATAAGCCTGGTAGAATTTTGGTTATCGAGTTTTTCAAAAGTATAATGGACGGTTTTAATCCTTTTGCCACTGTGGAATTTGGAATTTGATCAGAAGTTTTTGAGTGAGTTTACTTTTGTAGTGGAATATTGTGCTGGTCATTACACAGGGTATGTCTGAATATCCTGGAGAGCTGGTTTAGTTATGGCAAATTTCTTCAACATGTGAATGTCATTAAAGTACTTAATTTCTCCATCATAAATGAAACTCAGTTTAGCTGGATACAGGATCCTGGGTTGAAAGTTATTTTGTTTTGGGGGATTAAAAGTAGATGACCACCCTCTTCTAGCTTGAAAGGTTCAGCAGAGAGATCCGTAGTCATTCTAATATTCTTCCCCTTGTAGGTTATGTTTTTCTTACGTCTGGCTGCTTTCAGAATTTTCTCCTTCATATTAACTTTAGTGAAGTTAATTATGATGTGCCTGGTTGATGTCTTATTCAGGTTGAGTCATGCTGGGGTTCTGCAACTGTCTGCTGTCTGAATTTCAGAATTTCGTGGCATGTCTGGAAAGTTCTCTTTCACAATCTCATGAAGAAGAGCTCTATGCCTTGCAAAGCAACTTCCTCACCTTCAGGGATTCCTATAAGGTGAAAATAGGTTTTCTTCAAATTATCCCAGAGCTCTCTGAGAGAATAATTTGTTTTTGCTCTCCACTTCTATTCCTCTTTGATAGTTTAGGAGCATTCAAGAGTTTTGTCTTCAGTGTCAGAAATTCTTTCTTTTGCTTTCTCCATTCTGTTACTGAGGGATTCTACTGTATTTCTCAGATCTTTGAGGGCTGCAAATTCTTGTCTCAATGTGTCAAAATCTTTGGTGATTTCGTCTTTGAATTTGTTGAATCCTTGGGACAAGTTTTGAAGTGCTCCTTGAATTTCTAATTCAACTTTACCTCTATTCTATTAATCTTATTTGCAATCCAAATTCTGAATTCAATTTCTGACATCTCAGCCATTGGTGTATGAATGAGATCTTCAATTGTGTCCACCAAATTGTTCCCTGGGTGTGTTAATCTACTCTGGTTATTCGTGTTACCAGAGTTTTTCTGCTGATTTGGTCCCATGATTATTTTACACCAGCTAGATAAACAGATAAGGAGAAGTGTTGGGGACTCCACTAGTAGTGATTAGCCAGCCTTTTGCTCAAAACCTGGGATTGGTATCTGTACCTTTTCCCCTAGAGCTTCACCAAGGACCTGTACAGTGCTATGGCCTGAGAGACTGGGGTCCTTCTTGGTGTGGTGGAACTAAGTGGCTCTGTCTTAATTTTGCTGGTCTATGTCTTACCTTAGTGAATCAATTACTCTGGGTTGAAGTCTCAGCCTGTGGAGAAATACCAGCAATTAAGTCTTCCCGCCCCCCCATAGCCAACAATTGGAAAAGGAATCAGACCTTCCTATAAACACACACCCAGGGTATCACTTTGGATAATACTCAGGTGATTGGCCCAGTTCAAGAGGTCCAAATCAATTGTCCCAGTCAGCACCGGTCTAAGGTGGACAGTTCAAAAGGTCTCTGGCAACTAGATAGTAGGGGTCTGCTGGGAGCTCAAGTATGACTCATTCTGTTGCTCCATGAGGTCAGAAGGATCCGCCCAGCAAATTAATTAGTCTGGGAAGGTTGATGCTTCCTTCCCCACCTTGCACTTCTGTCACACCCAGTCACTGGTAACCCTGCCGGGCTGTGACCCAGTTCCCTCCAATGAGCAGATGCTCTAGAGGTTTGCTCCTGCCTGAGTCACAGGGGATCTATGTGTCCTTAGCCAGGCCACCACTCTCTGCCACCATCTGGCAGGGGGAGGTGAGACCTGACAACCTTGGGTGCTTAATGGAGGCTGGGGCGGTTCACTCAGTTCCAGCCCCACTTTGGTGGTGTTGCTGAAAGAACAGAGAACAGAACAACTTTGCAGAATTTGTTTCTGTCCTGGCTATATTCCCCTGGGGATCAGACACTGCTTGAGTTCACAGAAACTGCAACTCAGCCCAGTCTGCACTGCCATCAGGTCTTGGCAGTAACCTATGTTGGGGCAGGTGCAGTCAGAGCTCATGCTAGCTGTCAGTTCCAGCCTCTGCCTGCCTGCCTTTGTCTTAGCTATGATACCTTGAGGGCCAGGTGTGACTGAGGCTCAGTAAAGCAGTCCTCTGGGTCAGCCCTGCCCTGGGAGTCTGCTGTCTCTGTGTGCCGTATTCTAGTCCCCTTGCTCTGCCCAGGCCAATACCACCTCAGGCATACCTTTTACTCATGGGGCCTGCATTTATGACCCAGATCTATTCCACCAGTGGCTGCCACAGGAGAAGATGCTCGGCTTTCTCTGGTTTCCCAGAGAGACAGGGAGTGTCCTTCCAAAATATCCCCAGGTGTGTGAGCCCTATTGTTCCTGCCACTGCACCTTCTACTCTGTGCCTCAGGGCACCGCCTCTCCTGTACGGTTCGCTCTCAGTTGACTGTCTTCTCCTTACTCCCATGCCACAGAATCATCACAGATCAGCAACAGCCCATGCCCTGTCCACACCTCTTGAAAAAATGCCCAAGAATCTGGACTCCACGGGGGACAGGCTTCCAGATCTCAGGGTGAGAGTAGAGGGGAGTGCTAGGAGTTCAGAATTACAGGTAGAGAATTTATATGGTTTTATGCCTGACAGGAGAGTGTCATGACACCCTAGTAAGGGAAGGAGGTCTAGTTTTTAGAGGGGCTGTCCCGTGGCATAAAATGGAAGGATATTTGAACTCTTCTCACTTGTTTGTATGGAGTATACTGTGATCCGTTCTCATGGGTGAGGGGACTTCTGTCAACTTGGTGATGGATTTTGTACCTTTTGTTTGTATCCTTGGGGTCGCAGCTCACCTCAGTAGGGTTGATGTGTGTTCTTCAACCTTCTCTCTTGACTCAGCTCCAAACCATCAGCTTTCTTGCTAAACTTCTGTCCTTTACCTCTCCTTCTGGACAGGAGCCTCTGTGGAAAGCTGGCTCAAGTAGGCCATCTTGTCTCTGCCCCAGATATCTTTCATTTTAACTTGCAGAGCTCCTTTTGGCATTCTTTCTGAGCATAGTATTCTTGGTTGTCAGTTTTTTTCCTCTCAGCACTTTGAATATGTTATCTCACTCTCTCCTGAACTGCAGGTTGAGGATTGAGAAATCTGCTAAGAGTCTTATTAGGGTTTCCTTGTATATAATAAGTTGCCTTTTTCTTGCTGCTTCCAATATTCTCTCTTTGACTTTTGAGAATCTGATTATAATGTGTCCTATTATAAATCTCTTTTATATTTGATGTATTTGGCATTTTTTGAGCTTCATGGATGTGGATGTTCATTACCTTCTTCAGATTTGAAAAAAAGTTTTGTCATTATTTCTTTTAATAAGTTTCTTGACTTTTCTTTTCCTCAACTTTTCCTAAAACTCTCATAATGAGTATATTTGCTTACTTGATGGTACCCCATATATCAGATAGACTTATTCAACTCTTTCTCAATTCAGTTCTTTTCTTTTTGTTCTTCTGATTGGGTAGTTTTGGATAACCTATCTTTGAGCTCACTGATTCTTTCTTCTCTTTGATTTGAGTAGGCTGTTCAAGCTTGCTGTGTAATTTTTCACTTCAGCAATTGTATTTTTCAGATCCAGAATTTCTTTTTAGTAATTTTTAATGTTCTCTATCTCTTTGATGAACTTCTAATTTTGTTCATGTATTGTTTTACTGATTTCATTTAGTTGTCTATGTTCCCTTGTATTGAACTGATCTTATTTAAGATACTTATTTTGCATTCTGTGTTGGAAAGTGTGTAGATATCCATTGATTAATTGTGCTTTATTTTGTTCCTTTGATGGTAACATGTTTCCTGACTAGCTTTGATGCTTGTGGTCTTCCTTTTGTGTTTGTGCATTTGAATTCATAGGCACCTCTTCTGGTCCTTATAGATTGACTTAAGCAGGGAAAAGCCCTTCAGTAAAGTGCATAGTCCACCTGGTGCATTGTCACAGCTAGGTTTGCTGTTGGAGGCCTTGAGCAGGCTTACCTGGTGCCTAGGTCATCAGATGAACATACTTGGCAACTAGATCAACAGAAGCTGTCTGACACCTGTGTCTGTGAAGTTGGGTTTATAGCATTGGTTCTATGAGTTGGTCTGGGTCATGGGTCAATGGGGGTTAGCCTGGTGCTAAAGTTCACTGGGGTTAGTCTAGAACTTGGGTTCCCAAGAAAGGGCCAGGAGTTTTTATTTGTAGGGCCTGGCTTGGATCTATTGGGGTTGACTTGGCATTTGGTTAGGCCTTAAGCCTCAGTCCATGGAGGTTGGCTTGGCATTGGTGGCACTGAGATTGTCCTAGACCTGGGTTGAAGGAGATAAGACTATATCTGAGTCTGTGGGCCTAGCCTGATTCCAGGCTGCATGGGGCAGACCTGGAGCCTATATCCACAGACTATGGTTTAGCACTAGTCTGCAGTGTGGTCCTGAACACTTAGTTGACTGGAATGGACCTAGAGGTTGAGTTCATTGAAACCTGGGGCTGGCTACAGCCAAGGGGACTGGGGTAGCCTAGGGGAAGGCCTAGAACTTAGGTCCACAGGGGAAGGCCTGGATTCTGGGGCCACAGAGGCTGCTTAACATTGGGATGGAAGCTGGAAGCTATGTCTACAGGTGCCAATATAGTGCATGGGTACATGCATGCCAGACTAGCACTGAGGCAGGATTGGAGCCTGGGGTGGGCTTGGAAATCCTCAGTCTGCAGAAGTCTGTGGTCATAGATATTGCCCTGGTGCTGGGTTCTACTAGGATAGACCTGATGCCTTTGGAAAAGTTGGGTGCACATTTTCCTCTTTTTCCTCCATGTAAGGGGTGTGTATCTCTCTCTGTGCTATGCTTGGGCTTGAAGGAAAGATGATATGAGTAAAGTGAAACTATCCTTCCTATCTTCTTCAATGCATCTTTTTTTATTTCTGTGCTAACCTTGAGTGCTCTCATCTGAATTCCTTAGCACTTGTGAAGGTATTTTTATATGTGATAGCTGTTCAAATTGATGTTTCTGCAAGGGGATTAATGCTGGAAATGTCTATCCTACCATCTTACTGATATCACACTTCTACAGTAGTCTCTTATGATCCATTTTATCTGGCATCAGTTATAATGTTTTCATTTTCATTTCTGATTCTATTCATTTGAGTTTTCTCTTTTTTCTTGAAGTATTGAAAGTTTTGTAAATTTTATGTTTTACAAAACCAATCTTAATTTGTACTTTATGTTCTATTTTTTCTCTGCACATAGATATATCTAGAAACATTTGCCTTTTTGTTATATATTCTTTGAACACACTTGTGTGTTTTCTTTATATATATGTCAGTTTACTTCTACTTTCTGTTTTATTATTAGGATGTTCTATCTTTTCTTATTATAGTACCTTGTAGTTTATGAAGTACTATCTAGTTACAGTGTAACCCTTTAATTATTTGCCTTAGTATGATTTAAAAAATTATAAGAACTGCTGTTTTTGCCTTTCTTATAAGAAGATGTTTAATGTTGACATATTTTGTTAGTCTTAAAATTTCTTAGAAAATGACGTTTCTTAGAAATTTTTGAAACATAGGTTATTTCTTTACCTCAAAATACAGATATTCCAATATCCATGTTCTAATAGCTAACAAAGAAAATGAACTGTTTTTCTTCTTCTAGAACATCAGTGTTTTGAGCCCTAAGCCTGTTGACTTAGTTAACATGATTAAGGTTAGGAATAACTCAAAGTAGGATGGACCATTGGGGAAAAAGTAAAGGATTATCACATCTAACTGTGTGATAACTTTAGAGTTATAACTGAGTCCCCAAATTTCATAGGGTTTAAGACAACATATCCTTGACATTCAAAAAATGAGAATTTAGCAAATTAAGCCAGTCTTATCAAGAAAGTCAATAGTAACTTTGTAAGGAAAAGTTATTAACTTTGAAATATACTTTGGGTTATGATACTTTTACTATTAGAAGCTATTGTTATATTTACCCCCATTAGACATTAAGTGCTTTGATGGATCCTCCCATATACTAATTCATTTAATTTTCTTCCACTGACCCTTTCTTTACTTCAAGTGAGAATATTTTTTAGCATATATTTTCATTTTATTTTTATTAATCAGTTTGAAAGTCTCTATTACACTACACAATTTGCAAGCATTTCCCATTTCATCCAAAGATATACAGCTCTGTAGTTTAGAGAAACAAATTTCTCTATAAAGTTTTCTATAAAAAGCATGCTACAACATGCCTTTTACTTTCCCTAAACTGATTAACTGATTATTTTCTCATGTACTTTCATATCGCCAAATGATATGCTTACATTGCTTCTTAAAAAAATTGATTTCCCTCTACAGAAGCAGAGGACTTAACTTTCTTTCCTTTCATCATTTCCATCACACATTTCCGTCCTATCCCCCCTCATCTCAATATATTAACTTTCATTAAATCGATTTTCATGTAAGCTCTTACCTAATGGTCAAAATGGAAGAGTACAGAGCACAACACCCTGGGTGAAGGGCTCAACTACAACTTGAACTTTGCCTGTAACAAATGTAAACTAATCATTTGTACACTCATATTAATCTGAAATTTAAAAAAATAGCCAATACTAAAGAGTCAACTTAGAATATTTTTAATAGGGCAAATATGAATATTTCTATAAAATGCTGTTATAATGCTCTTGTTCGGGAATATAAGATTAACATCTATGAACTCTAAGAACTATCTCTGACTTTTGCACTATAACTGCCAGGTTATAGTACCTGTCTGGCCCAGTTAATAATATGTGTCATATTAAGAAGTGACATGACATGATTCTACTGGGACATAAAAGATGATGTTGGGTTGTTTGTGGTACACTTAGCTGGTGACCATTTCACGATAGCATATGCTCAGATTTTTAACAAAAAAACTCAGCAGAGTAAGCCTTTGAGCATAATTAAGAACACCTTTGAGGATAGCTAGTTCCTTTTCCTGTGAGATATTCAAAAGGATTATCCAGGCTAAGGTGAAACCCAAAACTGAGTCTAAGTTATTTTTGATATCAACTGAATGATTTGCCCCTGGAGAAGGACATAGCTCAGAGCCTTATTAATCTACAGGGTCCAGGAGTATCACCCTCCTTTCTTTTGTTTGCTTTAAAAAGGCCACTGAGGATAGATGTGAACAAAACTCAGAGATATTCCTCCTTCAAGATTCTTTTCCTAATAAAATTTGTTTTTCCTAAATACCTTAAGTAGAATTTCCCATGATGCTTGTTTAGTATGTATGAAAAGATTTCATCAAAATGGTGTTAGCATTGAAAGTATGGATGTGGAATAAATTTGGGAGAACTTTAGGAGATGGTATGCTTATGATTTTTGGTGTGCGTTTTTTTTTTTAGAAACAGAGTCTCACTTTGTCACCCGTGGTAGAGTGCTGTGGCGTCACAGCTCACAGAAACCTCCAGCTCTCGGGCTTAGGCAATTCTGGCTATTTTTTTGTTGTGGTTTGGCTGGGGCCAGCTTCGAACCCGCCACCCTCGGTATACGGGGCCAGTGCCCTACTCACTGAGCCACAGGTGCTGCTGTTTGGTGTGCGTTTTTGTATACTATTTTAGTGATCTAATTTAATTATACCACAGTAATCCTCTGAAAGATAGGTGGCTTCTAAAAAAATTACTAATTTTATTGAGGAAAATCTTATTGCTTTAAGATGGACTACATTCTTGGATGAAGGATACAGTGTCAGGTACATTTGTTGGAACATAGACTAAATGACGTGATGGGAGCGACTGTATGAATAGCTGATCAGAAGCATTCTGCAGGGCAGCTTTGTACTCAAGGCACCTATTTTCTGGGCTCACTGCATAAGTAGAAAGGAATGCTTGTTCTATTTAATTTTTATAACAGTAAATTCCATAGTAGCAAATATGTATTGGCTATGGAAAGACCATGACTTTGAAGAATAACAGAATTGGGTTGGAATAACAATTTGATCACTCATTAGTAACATAATTTTTCATATAATATTTAAATTCTTTAGCTCTGTTTGTTCTTCTGTATAAAAGTGGTTATTGATACCTACTTCAGGAAGCTATTAAGAAAATTAAAACAGTACAAGTGAAAGCTTCAGTTGCTAAGTACCTATAGGAGACACTTAATAAATGCTGGTGTCTTTGTTTTTGCATAGTGAAAATAATTTTGTTATTTGGTAAACTTCTGCTGATTATCTTTTAAAGTGATTATTATTAAATTCATAATTAAAATATGAAAGAAAATAAAATATGGGTATGGTTTTTACTCACAAGTCATAGAAATATCTCATAGGAAAATAAACTATGAGGTAATATTATCACTAACCTGTAACTGTTATGTTACTCAGATGCCTGCTACGTAAAGGAAACATACATGTTCAATATAGTTCCATCCTCACTACTTAGCAGCAAAGCAGACAAAAAATACTACCTTTATTATAAAATAGTTCTTTTAAAGTTCAAGTGTAAAGGAAAATAATACAGAGTATACTTTAAAATATATTTTCATATTATATTAATTTGGGCTCAGAAATTTAGTATAAATTTCAAATTTTAGTGAACATGTAATGATGAAAATTTTTTTCTTTCTTTTTTTTGTTTTTGTTTTTTCTGGAGACATTTATGAAGAACTCCCCTTAAGGATAGTATGCAAAAGTGAAGATAAAATGAACTATATTTTATAGAAGAATAGATGTTCCATGAATAAATTGATGTGTGCTAGTAAATTCAATGTGGAACATTCCTTTTGTGACATAGTAGCAATTCAATTGCTACCAGGTGAAACTTAGGGTCCTCTTAAACCTCTGTTTCTTGGCACTGTATCTGAATGATGAATACTTTGTTTCAAAAATTTATCTGGGGGAATTTTATAGCCTGGGAAGAGAAGGTTATTTTAGTTTTTTATATTGTGCTCAGATCTCTTCCTTATTGTTATTTCCAGTGAGTTTAAAGAACTTTTTTTTTTTTTTTGAGTAGCAGTTTCTATTGCAGGTGTGTGATTTAGAAAGAATTTAAAGAATGGGTAAAAGAATTAATTTATTCCTAACTAAAAATAAGATTTTATTTTAAACTTGTTCGTTTTAATTGATGCCACCTGTAAATGAGAAGCACTTCAAAATATCTTAAAGTCTTTGGCAGTTTCTTACATTTCATCTATCTGTACACACAATCGTGACAGGAGTAGAATGGCACATGACCAATTGTGTTCCCCAAGGGCTTTTTTTTGTTGCTGTTGCTGTTTATTCTCTTTATTCTGCCTCATTCAACAAAAATTCCTCTGACTACAACAATCACTTTTCACACTTCGTCTCAGCAACAAGTCCTATCAATTTTCCTTTACTAATTTTTGTTTGTATATTTTTATAGAATTTTTTTTTTTCCAACTCCAGGGCTCTAACAGAGTATAGTTAGAACTATTTTTTTCCCATCACTTTGTATTTTCCTAAAATAAACTTTAGCTTATCATTTAGTAGGATAGAAATTTCATAATTTATTCTTGTGTATGGAAAATCAAACCATGTTGGTTACTAAGAAGTTTACACTAGGAATTAAGAGTCTACGTAGGAGGTTAGTCTATGGAAGTATTTTGATAAGCAGATATGTAGCCAGGGCTAGGCTAATATTCCATCACAGGGGAAAATTGTTTTAATTTAGAAGAACAAATACTATAATTGTGAGTGTAGGCAAATCTCCTCAAGACATCTTGATCATTAATGGGTAACTATGCAGCAGAAGGGTCCTTTCTCAGATGGATTAAGTCTGAGTAGAGTATGTTTGTGTCTGTGTGCGTGTGTATATGAAAATGCATACGTTATTTCAAGGACTCCAAAGAGAGCTTTTATAAACTTTGAGAAAATTTTCGAAAAGCAATTTTGGATTAAGACCCTAGAGTAGGAAGATGTTTTAGAAGAACAAATGATCTACAAAGTTGTAACAATTTGAGGGGTGTTATACTTTTCGTTCATTTGAATATCTGGATGATATGTTTGCCACAGGTCTATGTGAACAGATCTTTGTAAATTATAGAGGGAAATATGCCGCCAGCAGGTGGCTTGTTGATAGTAACATGTCAAATGCATTATTCTCCCTACAATCATCTAATGTTACACGTAGTAGAGAAGCCAGATCAACTGATTCAACACGGATTTCATCCTCTTTAATGTGTTTTCTGTATGGCAGAGACTAGAAAGCTTCAAAGTACATATCTCAGCCTTCCTTTTTAGCAGAAGGTCCAGATGTGATTTAAGTTCAGTCAAGCAGATGCACCTCACCTGGCTTGAGAGCAGGTGAGGTGGTGGGGAGGGAGAGTATGGTGAGGGTCATACCTTTTCTGGTACAAGGTCCGATGCAGGAGCCAGCAGTTCTGGAAGTGGGATACTGATCCCCAGAGTCAAACTAAGCTGTTGTCTTCCTGACTAAAGCCCAGGTAGCAGTTCCCTTGGTGAGTCAGTTCTGTAGTGATGACCTGAGAATTGTTCTGGGAGACACAGCCCAGAGCAAGTTTCTCTAGACCATCTAGGAATTTTGTAAGCACTTCATTCTCTGTATTAAATCTCATTGGTTCACAATCATCCTAGTGTTTTCTATCATCTGCAAGTGAACACTGATTGATACACAGGTATTTGATAAATTTTTCTCTTCACAGCAATTGTTTCCTTACCACACCATACCTCCTTGAGCTCTATTTGAATCAATACCTACTGTATATTAAGCAATATCTAGTTAAGGCCAACATTAATGAGAATAATCTTATTTCTAACTGCTGCTGAGACATAATTAATTGAAAATTAATTCAAGAATTTCAGAGATGACCTTGGCATGAGGACAGTAACACTCTTAGTTTCCCTAGGGAATGACTTTCCGAGTTAATACCATATATTTATAATATGAATAGTAGTCTATTTGTAATAATGATCAGGAGCCACCACAGACTGGCAACATATGCATAGAATTTAGCAATTTGGTTAATAATCCTTGCACTTTATTATGGATGAAATCATTAAATTTTATGGGAATAAATACCTTATGAAGACTTGACAATCTTTTCTGATTATTTTATAAAACTTTATAGGTATTGTAAGAAACAAGGGGATGATCTAATAGCAAAAGTGAAAAGTGCATTTGGGTTTTTGTTGCCAGTATATGTATTTTTATAATTTGTGATATTCCTTTTAAGTTGAACCATTCAATTATGGCAATGTACAAATGAATTTGTCTTTCTTTTTCTTTTAACTTTTAATAACTTTGCTTTTTTAGAATAACATTGGATTTACAGAAAAATTGTGAAGCTAGTCCAGAATTCCCATATTTTTCTGCTTCAATTTCCCCTGTTATTAACATTTATGTAACTGTAGTATATTTCTTACAATTAGTGAACCAATATTAATACATATTATTACAGTCTACACTTTTATTTAGTTTTCTTTAGTTTTCCACTAATGTCATTTTTCTGTTCCAAGTTCCATCTAGGACACCACATTACATTTAGTTATTCTCTTTCCTTAGGTTCCTATTAGAGATGACAGTTTCTCCAACCTTCCTTGTTTTTAATGACCCTTGACAGTTTTGAGCAGTACTAGTCAAGTATTTTGTAGAATGCCCTTTAATTGGGTGCTGCCTGATGTTTTTCTCATAATTAGACTGGGGTTCTGGCTTTTTGGGAGGAAGAATGCAAAGATGATTTTTATCACAACACATTTAGAGAATATTCTGTCAATATGACTTAACAATGATCTTGATTGGCTGGCTGAGGTGGGGTTGTCAGAATTGTCTAATGTGCAGTTACTTTTATTAGTCTTTTATATTAGATGGAAAAAGTCACTATGTACAACAGACATTAAGAACTGGAGAATTATTTTTCATCTGCTTGAGACTGGAGTATCTATATAATTTATTGAGAATTCTGCATGGGATATTTATCTGTTCACCTCCATTTATTTACGTATATCACTATAAACTAATGGATATCTATTTTATACTTTGAGTTATAACCCTTGCTATTACACTTCATTTATTGTTTTTCAATTTTGTTCCGCTTTTGACCACTGAGAGCTCTTTTAGTTGATTCTTATGGCCCTTTGACATTCCACTGTCATCAGGTTGTTTGTTTGTTTGTTTGTTTATTTTAGTGCTTTCTTGCTTTCTGGTACTGTAAGATGCCCCCATCCTAGAAGCAGCCATTTCCCCCAGGAAGCTTGGTTCATTTTTGTGAAGAATAGTATTAGGAGCCAAATCTGGAACAGGGTATGCTTATTGCCACTGAGATGTCTTTGCTTCTAGGCACTCTTTATTGACAGAACAAGGAAATAATGCATGTATACTAACCCCTGTAAATACATACACCTATAAGTATTCCTATGTAAAACCATCTGTGTGTACATTAAGCTGAACAGGAGTTTGTATTAATATCTTCAACTTATATAATCCATAAGGGTCATACTAGCCTCCTTTGCTTATCTATAACCTCTCACTCCAGCAGTGAGTAACCCGGCTCCCACCATCAGCCACCCATTTACTTAATTGTTCATTTGTAGTGTACATATATAGTAGTATCTGAATCTTTTTTTAATGATTTTTTTTGAGATGGAGTCTCACTATATCACACTCGGTAGAGTGCCATGGTGTCACAGCTCATAGCAACCTCATATTCTTGGGCTTAAATGATTCTCTTGCCTCAGCCTCCCAAGTAGCTGGGACTACAAGCACCTGCCAGAAGGCCCGGCTATTTTTTTTGTTGTAGTTGTCATTGTTGTTTAGTAGCCCTGGGCCAGGTTTAAACCCACCTGCCTCAGTGTAGGTGGCTGGCATCCTAACCACTGAGTTATGGGCACCGAGCCTAGTATCTGAATCCTAACCTGTGAGCTAGATGTGGTGCTGTGTGCCTGTAATCCCAGCTGCTTAGGAGGCTGAGGCAGGAAGATTGCTTGAGCTCAGGATTCAGTACATCTGACATAAGGAAGTACTTTATATACAATGTTTGAATTGAAATGAGTCTTCTCTGGGCGGAAGAAAATACATAATTTTTTTTAAGTATTCAAAAACTATATGCCATGATTTATGAAATACTTGTATTTGACACCAATCAGAATTTACATTGGGGAACTGGAATAAAATTAGATTATTTCTAATTGCATAAGGGAAGAGTTGTGACTACTTGTCTAATTGTTTCATTCATTCTTTTAGAAACAAGCTCTCCCTCTGTCACCCAGGCTGGATGCAGTGAAGTGTTGATAGCTTACTGCAACCTCAAACTCCTGGGCTCGAGATCCTCCTGCCTCAGCTTCCTAAGGAGCTGATACGCATGTGCTACTACAGCCAGCTAATCTTTCTATTTTCATAGACATGGTGTCTTCCTATGTTGCTCAGGCTTGTCTTGAACTCCTGGCCTCAGTCGATTATAGGAATGAGCCACTGTGCCTGGCCTAATTGCTGTTTGTAAATGGTACTTCACCAGATTGAGCTTTGAAATTTGAGATTTGTATAAATAACAAAATGGCACCATAGACAGAACCCCAGGCTCTAGACACTGTTTTGTAACTCCTTTTTTTGAGACAAAGTTTCACTTCATTGCCCTGGGTAGAGTTTGATTAAATCATAGCTCACAGCAACCTCAAACTCTTCGGCTTGAACAATCCTCTTGTCTCAGCCTCCCAAGTTGCTGGGGCTACTGGCACTGGCCACAACCCCAGCTAGTTTTTCTATTTTTAGTAGAGAAGTGGTCTCACTCTTGCTCCGGCTGCTCTGGAAATCCTGAGCTGAAAGAACTCTCTCTCTTTTGCCTTCCAGAGTGCTGGAGGCCAGCCTGGGTGACATAATGACCACTATCTCTCAAAAAAATTAACAAAAGAAATTTTATTTTTTTAATTAATTTTTTTTTTTTTTTTTTTTTTTTTTTTTGACAGAGCCTCAAGCTGTTGCCCTGGATAGAGTGCTGTGGCATCACAGCTCACAGCACCCTCCAACTCTGGGACTTAAGCAATTCTCTTGCCTCAGCCTCCTAAGTTTCTGGGACTACAGGCACCCATCACAATGCCTGGCTATTTTTTGGTTGTAGTTGTCATTGTTTGGCAGGCATGGGCTGGTTTTGAACCCACCAGCTCTGGTATATATGTCTGGTGCCTTAGCTGCTTGAGCTACAGGCGCTGAGCCACAAAAGAAATTCTAAACTGTACTCTCATGAGAAACAAGTTTCTCAACTAAAGCATAGCACTTGAGTATAGTTTCTTTTGCTGTTGGTCTTACAAACTGTACTACTTATTTCAACAGTTACTTAACTCAGCAGTTTCCTCTCATTTGTAAGATAGTTTTATATACTTATCATATAGTTAGATTGTTTCTTACATTCTGCACTCCACACTGAGAGCCCCTGAACTTTTACATATTTTTCTTAAATTACATACATTTAATTTCTTCTTAGTGTTGTGAGGCTTATGAGTTTTTACAAATACATAGGGTCATGTACCCACACTTACAATATCATGCAGGATAGTTTCACTACTTTAAAAGGTACCCTATGCTTCACCTATTTAACTCTCACAACTGCCCCCAAATCTAAGCAACCATCGATTTTTTTAACCATCATTAGAGTTTTACCTTTTTTAGAATGTGAGATAATTGAAATCATAATGTGTCTTTTTCAGATATAGCAATATGCATTTAAGGTTTCTCTGTGTCTTTTCATGGCTTGATAGCTCATTTCTCTTAATTTGTGAATAATATTACACTGTGTGAATGTATCACAGTTTATCTATTCACCTACCTATTGAAAAACATCTTCTTTTCTGCCAGTTTTTGACGTTTGTGAATAAAGCCGCTATAAATATTCACATGCAGTTTTTGTGTGAACATAGGTTTTCAAATGAAAACTTAGAAGAGTGATTGCTGGACCATGTGGTAAGCCTATTCAGCCATGAACTAGATTACCAAATTATCTTCCGATGGCTATGGAATTTGTCATTCCTGCTAGCAATGAATAAGAGTTTTGTTATTCTATACCATCACTGGCATTTGGTATTTTCAGGACTTGGATTTTCGCAATACTAATAGCTGTATACTTCATTGTTTTTTTAATTTGCAATTCCCTAATGACAAATGATGATAAGCATCTTTTGGTTGCAGCTATCATTGTTGTTTGGTGGGCCCAGGCTGGATTTGAACCTGCCAGCTCAGGTGTATGTGGCTGGTGCCTCAGCCGCTTGAGCCATAGGCGCCAAGCCGATGATAAGCATCTTTTTATATGTCTTTTCTAACCTGTATATATTCCTGGTGAGATGTCAGTTCAAATCTTTTGCCAAGTTTTTAAATGGGTTCTTTCTTCTTTTCTCACTATTGAGTTTCAAAAGTGATTTTGTATATTTTGTATTCAAGTTCTTTATTAGACATATATTTTGTGAATATTTTATCTCAGTATGGCTTGTCCTTTGATCCTTTTAACAGTGTCTTTTATAAGACAGACATTTTTACTTTTAATATATTTTATCAATTTTTTCCTTTCATGATTGTTTGTCTTTGTTGTTATGCCAAAAAAACTCATCACCAAACCCAAATCTAGATTTTTAATAGAATAAGCTATCAAGCCATGTTACCTTCCATGAGTTTTATGATTATGTTTTATATTTAAATCTATCATCCATTTTGCATTTATTTTGTAAAAGGTCAGTCTAGGTTCAATTTTTTGAACATGGTGTCCCATTGTTCCAGCACTGTTTTTTGAAAAGATTACCTTTTCTCCATTGAATTGCCTTTGTTCCACTGTCAATGTTCAGTTGACTTTATTTGTTTGAATCTATTTCTGAAGTCTTTTTTTCACTTATTTGTGTGACTACTCTTTCACCAACATTACACTGTCTTGATTACTGTAGCTTTATATTAAGTCAGGTAATGTAAGTTTTTCAACTTTGTTCTTTGTCTGTATTTTATTGTTTATTCTGTGATTTCACCTTTCATATAAAGTTTAGAATAATATGGTTTTAATTCAAATTTCACTGAATTTATAGATCAAATTGGGAAGAATTTATGTCTTAACAATTTGGAGTCTTCCAATTAATAAACCTGAAATACCTTTCCATTTATTTAGGCCATCTTTGATTTATTTCCTTTTTTGTTAGCAACTGTAAAATGGTAGTATGTTTTTCAAACATGAAACATGAATTTCAAATTTTAATTATTGCTGGTACATTACAGACACAGTTGACATTATTAAATCTGTATCTTTCAACTTTTCTAAACTGATTTACTAATTTCTTATTTTTTGTTTTAGGTCAATTCTATGGAAATTTCTATATAGTCATGTTCTCTGCAAACAATTCTATTTTATTCCTTTCCACTCATATACCTTTATTTCCTTTTCTTACCTTATTTCACTAGCTAGGATTTCTAGTATGATGTTGATTAGAAGTGCTGAGAGGGTATATTCTTTCCTTGTTCTCAATCTTAGGAGGAAGCTTCCATTTCTCATTGTGAAGTATAATGTTAGCTGTCGGTTTTTGGAAATATTATTTATCAAGTTGAGGACATTTCTATTTCTAGCTTGCTCAAGGATTTTTATCAAGAAAGAGTGTTAGATTTTATCAAGTGTTTTTTCTCCATTGATTCATGTAATCATATGGTTTTCTTATTTAATCTGTTGATATGATGTTAGTATCATTAGTGTGTCTTGCTCTCTACAATTATGTCAGCAATGATGACTTAGGCTTACCAATTCTTTTGCTACTAGCTCATTGGAGAAAAATTCCCATTCTATCATCTACTTTCTCTCAGGGAGAATGTAACAGGTGATGGGTCCCAATGTTGGACCTCACATCCGCTGTCATGACTAGCAAAGAGCAATTACAATCAATAGAAGGAGACACTTGAGTTTGCAGCAGGGAAAGCAAACTGAACAATAAGGGCCAATGCCTTTATGGGAGAAACAGAAGAACACATTTTAATTTATGTGTACTATTCACTTTCAAAGTGCTATGATTAGAATCCATTCAGAATTTTTGGAGAAAAACAATACATGATTTTAGAATTTTAAATAGTAACAGAGGAATAAAAAAACAAAAATGACAACCAAGTTAGTTTTCTGGAATCTTTGATAAAATATAAAATATTAACACAGTGAAAAACATGATACAAAGAAATAAAATTATGACTGTATTGATAAAAGACACAAGTGATCTAGAAGACCATAATAAGAATTCCATAAGGATAAAATACAACAGATGAAAACACTTGTTGGTTAAAATTCTCCCAGCAAAAAGAAGAAAAATAAAAAAAAATAAATAAAAGAATGCCCTCTCGCTAGGTCAAGAAGTGAAGGAATCTATTTAAATGTATTTGGCAGCAACTCTATAGTCCAACTGGAGAGCTAGCAACACTCAGGGAAACACAAAACCCCAGGAAAACTTGAGTGCTTCTCAAGTGAAAACACAGCTGCCCTTACTTCTTGGGGCTTTTGCTACCCAGAACTGAGGATCAGATATTATTAGCCTTGAATAGTAGCTCCAAGAACAAAGGGCACAAATGGCACTGACACCACTACTTAGGGTTGGAGGCAATCAATAGTTTCTCTATTCCACTATACCCCAGGAGGTGGCACCTCTACCATCAAGCCTGCCAGAAGATCAGTTCTTCCACATGAGTATTTTGGCTTCTGACTTAGAGGCTGGAATTCATATAGTGGGAAATTACTAATATTTAGGGATGATATTTTAAGATGTTAAGCAACTACAAATGGCCAATATATACTGGAAGATATAATACTCCAAATGCTAATAAAACTTATTTGAGATGGAATTAAATTGAGTTTTTAGATTAAAGGAACTTGCCACATTCCAGAAAGGATATAGACACACAACATTATCAGTAACATAATTATCTTGGTTAGGGGTTAGTTTTTATGCCCCTTAGATTGGGAGAGTGGATGTGGGGTCAATATTATTCTGTTTTCAGACTCATCCCCTCATGTTTTTTCTCCCTTTTGCACTTCTGCACTCTCTTTCTTTCTCTTTTTCACTTATAGCTTCTGAATCCCTACCTTCTCTGGGCCAGCTGCCTCTTCCTCTGAAGAGTCTTTGGCATATTTTCTTTCTTTTTTCCTTTTTTTCAGACAGCATCTCACTATGTCGTCCTCTGTAGAGCGCTGTAATGTCACAGCACACAGCAACCTCAAACTCTTGGGCTTAAGCAATTCTATTGACTCAGCCTCCCTGGGAGTGCAGGAACCCACCACAATGCCTGGCTATTTTTTTGTTGCAGTTGTCATTGTTGTTTAGCTGGCCCGGACGAGGCTAGAAACTGCCAGGCCTGGGTGTATGTGGCCGGTGCCCTACCCTCTGAGCTACAGGTCCCTCCCTCTTTCGCATATTTTTCCATCCGAACTATAACTTCTGCATTGGTGATCAGTATGCAGTCATTCTCTTTTGAAATTCATTACTTTTCTTTTGTTGTCATAGTTTCAGTTCTCAATCTTTTTGCTGTTTTCGGCTTGTTCTATGTTTATTTCTTTATTAACATTTCATTGAGTCCTCAGAAGGCAAAGTATTTAAATCTGTTTTAATTCTACCATCATGACCTATAAAACTCCTGTAAGTGTTTTGTAAAAATTATCTTTTAATTGTAGTTTTTAATTATAGTATTAAAAATGGATGTGAAACCACTTGCTATTCTTTTCCTTAAATCAAAGTAAAAATGATAGTCTATGCTTTTTTAGATGATAATGAGGCACAGCCAGTAGGTTTAACAGCTGTCGCTTGCTTTTGCGTAATCTCATTCAGCATTTCATTCATTTCCTTGGTTCATTCTGTTGTCTGAAATGGAAAACAGCTGACTACCCATGGGTTAAAGGACAAGAAATATGAAAGGTTTGTTTTGTAATTTTAGTGGTTATGCACCTTAAAGGAGGTCCGTGGGCCAAGGACGTGTGAATATGTAATGCTGACAGTGAGGAAGAGGACCAGCCCAGCAGTGTTTTCTGTTTTCACTAGCATGTTTAAATTAGATGGAATACAAAATCATTTATTTGCATATTTTAATTGCCTCCTCTTCACCTTGTAGCTGGAAGGATTCCTTTCCTAAAGATATGGGAATGGGTGAGCACAGGAGACTCACACTGGACAGATGAGATCAATAGTAATTTATTGGTCAATATACTCACAGCCTATGGGAGGAGGACAGTACATACTATGGAGGGTTATGTGGGGGTTGCCCCAGGAACAGAGTGAGCTACTGTAGGCAAGACTCATACTAACAACAAGATGGGGTACCCTTTGGTTCCTATGGTTCCTATGGGAAGGTGAGATCAGCTTGTTGGAACAACTCTGCATATTGGCAGGGAACTAAAACCTACTACTGAGGAATCAGCAGGAACTATACCTGGTCTGCTAGGCCAGGGCGGGTTTTGGCAGGGAAACTCACCCATGGAAATAGTGAGGGGAAAATCTTGCCCTTCGATTACACAAGGCCCTCCTGTTTCCCCCCAAAGCAGCAAATAGTTTTAGACCTCAATTTTAGGATTTAAATTACCACAATATGGTCCTTATGTGAATGATTTGAGGTAAGAATATAGAGTCTGATGTTGGTTTGTTCAATGTTCCCCCAATTACTTATTAGATTTGCCAGATTTGTTTTGTGCATGGGCATAGTCCACACGTAGTTTGACCTGTTAAGGAGTGTGGTTTCCCTAAAACAGCATATTGGTATAAAAGTAGACAGATTTGTGAAACAAAATGGAAAATACAGAACTAAAATCACAAACCAACAACCTACTGGTCTTTAACAAAGCAAATAGAAACATACACTGGAGAAAGAATACACTATTCAATAAAATTGGATAGCCATATGCAGAAAAATCAAACAGGATCCCTGTCTCTCACCATACACAAAGATTAAACACAAATATAAGGCCAGAAATAATAAAATTTCTAGAAGAAAACTTAGAAAAACCTCCTGGACATTAGCCTAGGCAAAGAATTTATGACTAAGACCTTAAAAGCAAAAGTGACCAAAAAAAGAAAAAAGAAAAATAGATAAGTGGAATTTAATTTAAAAGCTTCTGCACAGCAAAATAAATAATTAAATGTGTAAATAGATAAGCTACAGAATAGGAGAAAATATGTGCATACTATGTATCTAACAAAGGACCAACAAAGAACTCAGCCAGAAAACAAAATGAACAGAATCAACAAGGAACTCAACTCAGCCAGAAAAGAAATAAACACAAACAAACTCATTAAAAAGTGGACAAGACTTGAATAGGCATTCTCCAAAAGAAGAATACAAATGGCCAAAAAGCATATAAAAATTGTCAGCATCACTTAGCATTAGGGGGAATGCAAATTAAAACCATAATGAGTTACCATCTCACTACTATTATAATGGTCATTATTAAAAAGTAAAAAAAATAATATATGTTGGTGTACATGTGGTGAAAAGGAAATATTTACACACTGTTGGTGGGAATATAAATTAGTACAACTTCTATGGAAATTAGTATGGCGATTTCTCAAAGAACTGAAAGTCGATCTACCATTTGATCCTGCATTCCCAGTACTGGGTATCTACCCAAAGGAAAAGAAAGCATTACTTCAAAAAGACACTTGCACTCAAATGTTTATTGCTGCACAATGCAAAGAGATGGAATCCACCTATATATTCCACTGATGAGTGGATAAAGAAAACGTGAGATACATATATACAGATATGTATATACATACTATATTCATACATGCACACACATAGAGCATTACTCTGTCATTCTATGCAGAATTACATAATATCTTTTGCAACAACCTGAATGTAACTATAGAGGCCATTATACTAAGTGAAGTAACTCAGGAGCAGAAAAATAAATGCTGCATGTTCTCACTTTAAGTGGGAGCTAAGTTATGGTTACATAGGACACACACAGTGGTATAATGGACACTGGAGATTTTAAAAGGGGAGGATGGGAGGGGTTAAGGAATGAAAAATTGCCTATTAGGTACAATGTATATAAATTCTGGGTGATGAGTACGTACACTAGAAGCCCCCACTTCACCACAACATAGTCTATAAATGAAGCAGAATTCAATTTGTACCCCTAAATATATTAGAATAAGAATAATTTTAAAAGGAGCATGGTTTTCCAAAATCCGTAGCAGAAATTTTCTAAACTGAATGACTCAAATCAGTAATTGTCCCTATGTAAAATGCATTCATCATGTTAAATAGATTAAAAGGTGCAAATGCTCCATCCTGGCTAGTCTCTCCTTTAAAATCAGAGCAGTTGAACTCCCACTCTTTGAGAAGTAAATTTTTGGTTTTCATTAAGGAGGCTATTGTTGATAGAAGTCCCACATATGCCGTTAGTTATTTATGCATTAATAAGGCAATTATTACGGCCTTAGTTATGCACTAATAAATTTTAGAGACAAGTCTATTATAACTTTAATATGTAACTTAGAGTTCTGGCATGTAAGAGGAAGGAAGATGTTTTAGGTAAATGCAAAAAATTTAAATAGAGTAATATCTAAGTCTCAACTATTTTAAAGATTAATGGAAATATTTACGAATGAACATTTGTTTGAGCTATGAAAAGTAAATTTAACTTCAAATTTAGAGGCTATAATTCAGGGAAATGAAAGCAACAAGAGAGGAAAACTGGCACAGGGGAAAGAAAATTGCCCTGAATCAAGAGGCCCATGGTCTTGTTTTGAGTTCTGTCTAGCTTTGAGTAAGTTACTAAATCTCTCTCAAACTTGTCTCAGTTGTTTTCCACACCTGTAAAATGAGAAATTAGTCAAAATAATCTCATATGTATAATTCAATGCCAAAATTTTGTAATCCAAGAAATCTCTGGACTCTAACATTTTATGGTCATGTCAAAGGCAACATTTTCACAGCACTCAGGACATCTGCATTCTATTAAGATATGTATCAGTTTTCTTTGCCACTCACATTTTCTATGTATGTGGAACCTTTTTTCCAATGGTTATCCATCTTGAAAATTAAATAAAAGTCTAAAAGGAGTGCCAAGGCATAAACAGACTAATAAACGTTTTAATGTAGTCACCTTGTTAATTTTCAGAGAACACCATAAAGAGGTCATAAAATACATTCCTCTGCGAAGAATACTGTCAGCCAATGGGTAAGACGTTATCTCCTAGTAGTTTAGAAACTCTTTACCAGAACCTTAAGAAAGAATGGTAGAGTTTTTGAAGCGAAATTTAATAGAAAAATGTATGTAAAATACATTAAAAAAATTTAAAAGAACCATAGTGATGAAGGCTGTTTGTTAGCCAACTGGCCCACTAACTGGCTCCAAAAATGATTTAAGTTGTACTAACCATTGCCTTTCCTTTGATTTCACAAGATCCTCAAGAATATGTTTATCCCTCAAATTGGAATAATAATAATAATAATAATAGCACTGACACCAGAGCCTAGTCTACCCTTCAAAGCAATTTGGGAACTCTCTTTCGGAATGACCATCAGAACTCTCATAGGGCACAGAAAAACACTCAACAATAATAACGAATGCCACTCAGTAAGACACTATCACACATCAATATGAACACAGCTGTGAGACACTGATATACCAAGGTTATGTAACATTACTGAGTTGTTTTTACCGTGCTGCCGGCCTTAAGTGCAGAATGAATGGAAAGTTTACAAACTTAATTCTCAGACCTCACACGATGACAGTTCTGATGGCCATTCCAGAAAGAGTTCCCAAATTGCACTGAAGGGTGGATTAGGTGATGGCATCAATGCATAGCTTCCCACAGGGAGTACTTTGAAAGCGACTGCAGTGATATTTTGTAGTGAGTATGTAGTGGACCTTGTGCATACATATGAAAACATGCTTTCCAGGTCACAATATAGGACAGTTTTATTACCTTAGCTTCCTTCATGTTTCTTCCCAATTAAAACCTAGCATCTGAGCCCCTCCAGAAGTGGAACTATTCTAACTTCTATTACCATATATTACTTTTATTGATTTTAAACTTTATATTAAAAATATTACAAGTACTCTGGTGCATGGCTTCTTTCTACTTATAATGTTTTTTGAAATTTATCCACATTGTCCTACAGAACAGCAGTAATTCATTTGTTATTATTACTGTGTACTATTCCAGTGTATAAATATATTGTAATTTATTTGTCCATTCTTCTGTTGGTAGTTATTTGAGTTGTTTTCAGTTTGGGATTTTGTGACTACATTTGCTATGAATATTCTTGTGTCCATTCATTATTATATTTTTCTGGGGGAATAAAGAAAAGGAGTAATTTCACTCAATATAGTAGCTGGTAGTAAATTAGGTCATTCAGAATTTAATCTTACATATCTGTTTGTAAGACATTTCTGCACAGCTACACTACAATCATCATACACATTATACACAAAGATGACCCAGATTACTCCATAGTTTGAAATGGCTAATCTCTAAAAAATGTTTTTAAAGTAATTTTTACATACCATCATGATAATTTACATGTAGTATGAGTTAAGTAGCTAATAAAATTATCTATTTTATTAATGTCACAAAAGCTATCATAAGACTGGCACCAATATGTCATAATCTCTGTGCCACGAAAAGTAACTGCTGATCACTTGTTAGAAAATATTAAATGTATTTTCTTTATAATAATTTTAAGAAGTGGAAAATATTATTCACATGTAACTTATTAAATAGCTGAGATTGACCTATTAAGTAAGTTGTCTTTGGTCACACAGCTAATAAAATGATAAAGCTGAAATTTGAGTTCAGGTTGGTCTGGCTTTAAGCCTGATATTTCTTTATCAAAGCAGAATTATTGATAAGTGCAAATGGTAGAAGAGAAATAGCTAATTTTTATGTATTATTTGAACTTTTCTTATTTGCTATTTCTATAATTATGATTTTTGATATCCAAGTTAGCTTTTCCAGTTATAGAATACATTACAATTCAAAATTAATGTTTGACTCATGGTATCGCGTCAATAAAGAAGTTACATACATGTTTACACAGAAGTTACTTTTGGTGGTTCGGAGATTATGATATATTGATGCCAGTTTTATAATAGGTTTTATACATCTGCAGTTTGGGTGTATCAGTTTAAATCAATCTTGATTATAATATCTTCAGACATCATCACACCTGTAATGAATCCCTCTTAGCCAAATGATTTTGTATGAGGAAAAAGCAATAAACTCATTTTATTCCTCAAAGGCTCCTTAGTCTTACAAAAATGACTAATTTTAGTTCATAACATTATTAAAAGTTTCTCTGTGAACACCATTTAGTTGTGGTCTTGTTCTGCTAATTTAATCATTAGATTATTCCAATAATAATAAAATAATCAAAGGACAAATAGCAAGGTATGCATGTACTAATTCCTTATGACTCTAGCAGCATGATGATTATGGAAATGGAAAATTGAACTCTTAAGATTCAGGAAGTACATTTCTAGATAGAGTCAGATGTAGTTCACAGAGGCATTTATTTCCAGCGCACCTGTTAGTCAAAATCCCTCTATCAGCATTTAAGCATATGTTTCCAAGGTTATGGCTAGGCCATTTAAGTATTTTCTATGAGAGGGCTTAGATTGCAAGGGCCTAAGACTGAGCTGACCTTGAAAAGTAGACTCACACACATAAATGCAATATGAGTTGGTCTGCATTTTAAGCCAAAAAACATATCATGAATAATTCCATAGATTGGTAAGGGAATAATTGAGGATAATCAGTGATTTATGCATTCATCATGGTCTAAAATTGAACTTAGTTAGATGTAGATTATAAGGTGAATGTAAATTTAGAATAAAATTTGGTTACAAAGGCAATTTCCTCTAAAAAGACAATGGAGAAATATGAGTGAGGAGGTAAAGAAGTTGGGCATGACATGAAGAATCCTTGAGATGCAGGGGAGGGTGGTGCGAACTAGTGGAGTGGGAGGGGAGCTGAAAACCGGGGCAGCTGGGCTGGAGTACTCTCATCCCTCTCTCTTACCACTGAGTGGCTATCACCACGTTGAATAACTCTTCTGATATCTGGTTTACACAGCTACAAAAGGAAGAAGTTGTAGTAAATGAGGCCTAAAGCCCATATAATTCTCTGCCCAGTGGCTGATTTTCCTTACTGGGATCACAGTTCAAAGCTGTTGTCACTGGTAATCAAGGAACATGCTCAGTCCTCCCCAGTCTATCAGAAAGACTTTTAGGCTTTTCCAACATATGGAGTTAATAAATTTTAACCATAAACTTCAGGTCAGATTGATTAGCTTATTCTAACTAAATGATAGAAACTGGCCAGTAGGGTCTCATGCTACCTGGCTCACTTGTAACTTACAGTTACACGGCTTCTTAGAGCCATTTTGCCATTGACCTTGTGAATATAGCCAAATCTTAATTAATAGTCTCTGAGTAATCTTTTCTAGGGCATTATATAAAAAGTCCCTATTTATTTCAGAATATACATAAGAAGAATTTTAAAGAGTCATCGTTTTCTTTGTTAGTAAATCTCAGGCATACTGAAAAGTATACTGAAAGAGTTTCTTTTAGTTTTTCCTGCTTTTAATCTAAAGAGAAGATATAATTCATTCATTTATTAGAAGAATATAATATTTATTGAGAATCAACTCAATAAATCCAAGCACTATTCTAGGAACAGAGAATATAGCAGTAAACTCTTTCAGACAAGGTTTTAGCCTAGTAAAGTATATATGATATTAGGGTTCATATAATTTATAAATCTGAAGAAATTATTTACATAGTCTCTAACAGTAATAAATACAGAGTAGCTAATCACTAAGTAGAAGTGTTAGTATTTTTAGATAAGAGCAATGAAAGAAAGATTTGCAGAGAAAACTACCATCAACTGAGATATGAATGAGAAGTGAATTAAAATGAAGATCCAAGGAGTGATTTCCAAGCTAAGGATGTAGCAAACATTAAGACCTTGAGGAAGGTGTGAGCTTGATATGCCTGAGGTTCCAAAACAGACCAACATAGCTAGAGTTTAGAGAACCAATGGCAGCAAAGCTCTCTGAAGATTATACTTCTCCTTTTCAGAGTTGTTAAGAGAATTGGAGCATGCCTACTACTTCTCAATGCCAAGAGAAGGGAAGACTTATACACTGCTGGTGGGACAGCAAACTGATACAACCTTTTTGGAAAGAAGTATGGAGAACTCTCAAAGAACTCAAGCTAGGCCTCCCATTTGATCCTGCAATCCCATTACTGGGCATCTACCCAGAAGGAAAAAAATCCTTTTATCATAAGGACACTTGCACTACACTGTTTATTGCAGTTCAATTTACAATTGCCAAAATGTGGAAACAGCCTAAATGCCCACCAACCCAGGAATGGATTAACAAGCTGTGGTATATGTACTCTATGGGATACTATTCAGCCATTAGAAAAAATGGAGATTTTACAGCCTTTGTATTAATCTGGATGGAAGTGGAACACATTATTCTTAGTAAAGCATCACAAATGGAGAAGCATGAATCCCATGTACTCTATTTTGATATGAGGACAATGAATGACAATTAATGACACGGTGGGGGTGAGGGAAGGGGAGAGCAGAGAGAGAAAGAATGAGGGAGAGGTGGGGAAGGGAAGAGCAGAGAGAGGAAAGGAGCAAGGGGGGTGGTGAGTTGGTGTGTGCCGCACCTTTTGGGGGCAAAACACGATTGTAAGAGGGACTTTACCCAACAAATGCAATCAATGTAACATGGTTTCTTGTACCCTCAATGAATCCCCAACAATAAATAAATAAATAAATAAATAAATAAATAAATAAATAAAACTACAAGTAAATGATTTTGTTTGGTGCATTAAAAAAAACTGATGTTCAAGATATGATTTTTATTTTATTTTTATTTTTTTTCACATCATTTGTTCACATCAATGCAGAGCATATTATTTTAACATGTTTGGAATCATATGAACTTAGAATCATAATAGCTTAGAAGTAGAAGCTATTAATACTGTAGAGATTATCTAGTCTATTAATTTCCCATTTCACACACTGTATACTAAAGAAGGTTTCACTAGCTATTAACAAGCATTTCTGTCTCTCCCCCATCTCTCTGTCTCTCTCTCTCTTTCTCACACACACACGCACACACATACATATTGAAAAATAAGAGTTTAAAAATAAATTTTGTGGCTGTTTTTATCTGTAGGACTTCTCAGATCTTTAGCATGCTAAATGCATGGTAAATTCCCAAGTCAAAAATATTATTTGTAGCATTTCTCAAACTTTTTTTTTTTTTTTTTTTTTTTTTTTTTTTGCGATTTTTGGCCCGGGCTGAGTTTGAACTCACCACCTCCACTATATGGGGCTGGCGCCCTACTCCTTTGAGCCACAGGTGCCACCCCATTTCTCAAACTTATTTAAACTGATTACCTTTCTCTTAACTTTATAGCCATTGAAGAAATCTTCTCTCGAGCATCCTTTACTTGGGTTTGAATCATTCTTTTGAATGACGTCTTTTAAGTTACATGTCTCCATCTTTCCTTATAACTAATACCAACTACTTCAGGTCAGTTTCCTATAAGTAGACTAACATTGATAGAGTGCTTATTATTGCCAGAAATTATTTTAAGCACTTTATATCTGTTAGTTCATTGAATGCTAATAATGAACTTTGAGGTAAGATGCTACTTTCTTACTCACAGTGATGGGACCTGAGCCCAGAGAAGTTAAGTGTCTTGACCAAGGACAGAGAGCCTAGTATGTGGTGGAGGCAGGTTTCAAACTGAGGCACTCTGGCTCCAGATCCAAGTTCTTACCATTACACTAGAAAAAACTCTAGTCGAATCTGGAACTGTCTGCATTTTTTCCAACAAGGAGTCCACTTCAGATTTGTATTGTTTGAATGACTTTTTCCCTTTTAAGTTGTGTGTACAAGGTCTAGGCACTTCTCCATCTGGTGACATATTATGATAAGGTTTCTCTAAGATTTCTCTCTTCTAAATTAATCATCCCAAGTCTTTCTCTCTTTTAATTTAATCATCTTCAAATTCATCTTAAAATCCTTCCCCAATATGACATATTTACTCAAGCTACTCCCTAGGCTCGTGTTCTACTTTAACAAATTTTCTTTTAAAAAATATCTCTGTGCTATTTTTGAACTAACAAATAAATGACATAGCTCTGGAATCTGAGCTAGATACAATTACTGGCCCCCTACTTCATTAACTTGTATTGACAGAGCTCAAGATTCCTCTCTTGGAGGAAAGGGGACTATAATAGGTATTTTATGTATTGACTGGAAGTGGTAAATCAGATGATGTATGTTTAGAACATCTTTATTAGGCCTGGACTAGGTTTGGCAGCACAATATAAGTTGATTCTTTCCTCTTTTCCTTAGGTGTGCCAGTCTGGTCTACACATGCAGGTTCCTGGCCAGCCTGCATTTATTTCTACTTGCTGTGGCTACTCTGGACATTCTTCCCAGTTCAATGTCTTTCCTGGGAGATGAATGTATTTCCTTATCTTGTGAACAGAGATTCCTTTATGTCATGATGAATTTTCTTTCATCTTGTCCCCCAAAGATAAGAGCCCTAAGGAATATACACACAACCTTATCCTCAGGACCTGTAAATATCTTACCTTGCATAATAAAAGGCACTTCGTATGTGATTAGTGAGGATCTCGAGATAGCAAGATTATTCAGATTGTCCGAGTGGGAGACAATGCAGTCAAGGTGGTTCATAAAAGAAGAAGGCAGTGAAACTAGAGTCAAAGAGATGATGTAAGGATGGAAGCAAACATCAAAAATTAGTGATTTACATTGAATATGGAGAAGGAGGCCTCAAGGGAAGGAATGTGGGCAGGTTCTAGAAGCTGGACTAGGCTAGGAAATAGGTTCTTTCCGAGAGCCCCCAGAAGGAATATAGCCCTGCTGATACATTTTAGACTTGTGACTTCAGAGGAATAAGATAATGAAGTGTATTATTTTAATTCATTAAGAGTATAGTGTTCTGGGAGGCACCTGTGGCTCATCGAGTAGGGCGCCAGCCCCATATACTGAAGGTGGCAGGTTCAAACCCAGCCTTGGCCGAACTGCAATAATAGAAAAATAGCCGGGCGTTGTGGCGGGCGCCTGCAGTCCCAGCTACTTGGGAGGCTGAGGCAAAAGAATCGCCTAAGCCCAGGAGTTGGAGGTTGCTGTGAGCTGTGTGATGCCACGGCACTCCGCCAAGGGCAAATAAAGTGAGACTCTGTCTCTACAAAAAAAAAAAAAGTATAGTGTTCTTTTTTCCCCTTTATACTAGAACATGTTTTACAAGGCCCTACAGAATCTGGCCTTTGCCCATAGCTATAGCCACATATCAATTCTCTGTGCTCCAACCACTCTGGACATCTTTACATTAGAAATTTGAAATTTTCATTTTCTATTTCTTCAGCCTAGTTCTCTTATTATTTACGTCAGGCCAATAATATCACATCTTCAGGAAGGCCTTCTCTGAGATCATATCTGCTCATGTTGCCCCACACCAGATTCTCTCTCTCTCCATGTCTCTCTCATTTTCCCACTTCCTTAACATTGTTGTTCTTATCCTCATCTCAAATAGCAATATTTCTATATGTGTTTACATGTTTGCTGTCCATATCCCCTTAGTTAGGTGTGTAAACTCTAGGAATACAATGTCTTATTTATCTTCCTCACTACCATTCATTCAATGTATTTTGCTAGACATTTTGAGTTTCCAGAAACGGACAAAATAGGGCTGTGTCTTTTTATTTCTTGCAATGGGTCTACTCTATTGAATGCATAGTTTTCTGATAGTGGTGATTTGTTGTCTCCTTCTGTATGGCCTAAGAGGAACTCTCCTGCCTTGTGGATGGCTGAGATCTTTGAGCATCAACTAAACATCCTAAGGTGGCTCTACATAACCTCTAAATCTTACTTATTCACTCTGGTTTATCTTCAGATCATGAAGCCCTGGGTCTTGTGGGCTACAATTCCAGTTTCATGTTCCTGGCAATAGCTCTTACTCCAAGCTTCCTGTTGACTGCTTGGAACTCTAATATCTATCTGTCCACTTCAGATAACCTAAGCCAATTTTACTATTTTAATTTTTATTATCATTGCTCTACAACTTACACTAATATCCCTATTTATCACTGTCTATTTGGTTATTATTATATTGTCTGACAAGCAGTGTAATACTCTCATGACAATATCTTTCCATACCCGTTCTTTGATTTCTTTTGTTATTGTTGTTGTGTTTTACATATTTTATAAATTACACAATAGTTATACAGTTGCAGAGGTTAACTATTTTAGTGGCAATTATAAAAATAAAAATCTTTTTATTTGCCTTTGTTTTTTCACATCTAGGGGTCTTCTTCTCTTTGCGTAGATCTGAATTTCTGTCTTGCATTGTACTCTCTGTCTGAAGAAACCCCTTAACATTTCTTTTATTGTAGGTCTGCTGGCAATGACATATTTCTCAGATTTTATGTTTCTAAGGCATTAATTTTTGCTTTCATTTTCTGAAAGGTATTTTCACTAGATTTCGAATTCTGGTTTTACGGGACTTTTTCTTATGCAATTGAAAGATGTCATTCCATTGTCTTTTGGTCTGTATGGTTTCTGACAAGAAATCTGCTTTAATTATTATCTTTGTTCTTGGCTTATAATGTATCTTTTATTTTTCTTGGCTGTCTTCGGGTTTTTTTCTTTGTCTCTTAGTTGCCACAATTTGACTACAATGTGTGATATAGCTATATGTTTTGTTGTAATTATACTTTGTTTTTATTTTTATTTATTTATTTGTTTGTTTATTTATTTTTGAGACAGATTCTCACTATGTCACCCTCGGTAGAGTGCGGTAGTGTCACAGCTCACAGCAACTTGGCTTAAGTGAATCTCTTGCCTCAGCCTCCCAAGTAGCTGGAACTACAGGCATCCACTATAACACCCGGCTATTTTCTTATTGCAGTTGTCATTGTTGTTTAGCTGGCCTGGGCCAGGCTCGAACCCACCAGCCTCCATGTCTGTGGCTGGCATCATAACTACTGTGCTACAGGCACCCAGCCTACTTTGCTTTTATTTTAATCTGGGTATTTATTCACCTTGAGGGTCTCTAAATGTCTGGACTTGTTGAATGTATTTCTTATTTTTTTGAAAATTCTTAGCCTTTGTTTCTTCAGATATTTCTTCTGTCCTTTGTCTTTTTTTTTCAGCATTCTATGTTAAATTTCTTTTTTTTTTTAATTTTTATTAAATCATAATTGTGTACATTGGTGCAATCATGGGGCACAATGTGCTGACTTTATATACAATCTGAAATATTTTCATTGAACTATTTAACATAGCCCTCATGGCCTTTTAATCACTAT
>CAUYRH010053716.1:0-16275 GCA_963574655.1 Perodicticus potto | reverse complement strand
TTAACAAGCTGTGGTATATGTACACTATGGAATACTATTCAGCCATTAAAAAAAATGGAGACTTTACAGCCTTTGTATTAACCTGGATGGAAGTGGAACACATTATTCTTAGTAAAGCATCACAAGAATGGAGAAGCATGAGTCCTATGTACTCAATTTTTGTATGAGGACAATTAATGACAATTAGTGACATGGTGGGAGTGGGGGAAGGGGACAGCAGAGAGAGAAAGAAGGAGGGAGGGGTGGGAAAGGAAGAGCAGAGAGAGGGAAGGAGGGAGGGGGTGGGGTCTTGGTGTGTGCCACACCTTTGGGGGGTAGGACACGATCTAAGAGGGACTTTACCTAACAAATGCAATCAGTGTAACCCGGTTTCTTGTACTCTCAATGAATCCCTAACAATTAAAAAAAAAAAAAAAAAGCTACAGTTCCTACCTGGGCATTATGTAACCTGGTAGAAAGGGAGGAGATGACTAATTAGCACAATTCATTATCCACACTGAGCATTGGGAGTAGGCCGGGCTTTAGTTCCCTGTGTGACTGCTGGGTTATTCCTTCTCTTGGGGGCCTTTGTTTTTCCTTACTAAATGAGGCCCATTTGAGGGCATTTCCTGCTGAGTTGCTGGAAGCCTCACTGTGGAGAAGTGATCCCCTGGGCCTTTGTCAGGAGGATGTTAACTGCCAGGGGGGAGCCACATTCCTCCCCACTCCTCACCTCTGAGGCTGGGTAAGGGGGCTCTGGGGCTGATCAGTCAGCTACACACCCGCCACCAAGTTCTGTCTCCAGGTGTCAAACCAGCCAATTTAATTAAACAGAAATTGAGCAGACAGCAACTTGACATTATAGTTCCTGGAAACAGAATTGTAGCTATAACTCTAGTAGCTCATTACGTCTTTCAAGAGTTTCAAAATTTGTTTTTAATGCATATCCTTTCAGTATTCTGTGCTTCATTTGATGATCTTCGCAGGGGTGGCCCTCGCAGGCTGGGCCCACCTGCTTGTCAGTAGTCCATCCCTGCCTTGCATTGGTCCCACCAGTAATTAAGCCTTTTAGGAGATGTGGGAGCTTCAATATCAGTAATTCAATCTCCCCTGTTTACTGATCTCTGCCATTAGCCGAGTTGAAAGCAAAATGTTTTAATTAAAAAGATTGGCAATAAGTTGGTGTAATGCCATAATTTGCACAGGGCCCCTTCTAGAAAATGACTTCGCCCTGTCTTGGTTGCTATGACAACTAATGGACGTGATTGTTCCAGTGTGAGAAGCAGCTGAGGAGGGGACAGGGAGTGAGAAGAGGGGCCTCTGCAGGGGACAGAACCTAGAGGTGGAAAGGCCAGGCCCCTCCGTATGATGGAAGGAGGGGGATATTTTTATGCAAAAAAAGCAAAAACAAACAAAATAGCAACTTAGCAACCTTGCTGTCATCCCTGTGGTTTGAAGAGCTCATACCCCTGGCTGGGTAGCCCACTGTAGTCTCTAGGTGCCTGGGATAAGACTGTCACTGACCAGTGCCAACAGTCACGGCTGGAGCAGAGGGGAAACCCAGCAGCCACTCACCTAGGAGCTTGCTGGGATGGCAGCTATGCAGAGAGGACAGTGGACTTCCAGTAAACTTCAGAAGAGGTCCCTCACCTCGGCGTGGTGAGTATCTGCTGGGACTTAGGAGGCACAGAGACTGTGCTCATGAGGCTGGACAAAGCTGACCCCACTTGCTCTGGGTGGGCACGGTCAATGTTTATTTACTCAATGTTCTCATGGGTCCACCTGGAAGTGGCAAGCCCCTGTGGGAGGAGAGACCTTGCGGAAGGGGATCAGGAGGAACTGAGCCTCCATTCCCTCACCTGTGAAATGGGAATGAGGGTGTCTTTCTCTCAGAGCCACTCTAAGGACTGGCACAGACTCCACACCAGTGCCAGCTTCTGCAGCTCTGCGGGAGCTGTGCCCGGAGGGAAGGTAGGGGCCTGCCCCTCTGCTGGCCAGCTCAACTACACCCAGGGGCCCAGGGCAAGTGCCTCCTAGAGAGCAGGATGCAAACTGCCAGAGGGTTCAGCTCCGCTACCAGAAAAGGGGTAGGGTTCTGTCTAAGTGGGAACAGGCAAGGCCAAAAATCAAAAACACAATCAAAAAACCCTGGAGTGAAATAGAAAAGGCGGAACAGGGTGCAGACGTGATTCCTGACAGCGGTGCTTGTGGACTGAGCAGCGCTCAGGGAGTGACTTGTGACGGAGGCTGGCTGCGTGTCACAACGGTGTTGAGTGACACGCGAGCAAGTGTCACTCTGTGCCATTCACTCGCTGCTCTCTTGGGAAGCCCGCCAGGGTAGGAGAAGGCGTCATGCTCTCAGAATCCTCGGCCTGACCAGTGCCACCTCATTCCCTGCCATCAGTGCCATGGCCTGTCGTGTCCCCACCAGGCGTTACTTGACCTCTCTGGAGTCCGGGGTAGGGTTGGGGGTGGGGCCGGAGGAAGCGCAGCGTTCTGGAACGCGCCAGGCGCTCGCGCGGCGCCCGAGGGCCTGTCTGACCGCGCGCTCCTCATCAGCAGCGGGAGGGCGATCGATCACAGCCGCGCTGGTGTGGAAGGACAATAAAACAGATATTGAGCGCGATCCTAATCTGGCATGCTTGAGCCTAGGAGCTCGGGAACAGAGCCCGGACAGAGCAAGCTGGATCATGTGTCCAGACCGAGAGGAGGCAGGCCCGTTTCGGAGCAGGACTAAGGGCCAGATAAGAAAATGCCCTGGGGATTCAATTTCGTGTAACCAGCCTGCCAGTGTCCATGGTTTGCTAAGTGCTAAGGGTCAGAGATGAAGGAGACACGATCCAGAGTCTCTCTGGTCTGACAGGCAGACACAGGGCTCCGCCCCAAGCAGGGAGGGGGTGGTCAGAAGGGGCTGGGGACCCCCCTGGGCAGGGCAGTAGCTGAACCGTGGAGGGGGAGCGTGTGGGACTAGTACTTGCCGCAGCCCGGCCCTGCCAGGAGAGGCTCCTACAGCCCCCTCCTCTGCAAAGTGGGCTCCCTACTCTGTCCCCCTCCTCTGCTCTCATCCAGCCACTGCCACGGTATGCTGGTGACTCCGCTGCCCACCAGCCGGCCTCCCCTTCCCCTCGCTGTCCTCCTCTTCCCCCCAGGCTTCTGTGCCAGCTGCACGCTCTCAGCATCTGTCCCTCAGCAGCTGGAACTGGACCAGGCCCCACCCCAGGTCTCCCTGCTTGAACTGGCCAACGCTTGCCACTCAGGTCTAAAACCCCCTTTGAGAGCCCCCTTCCCACCATCTCTGTCACTCCCCACAGCCCAAGGATGCCTTGTTGCCATCTACAGAACACAAGAGCACACCCTCACCTGGACACATTCTCACCAGGCTCCCTCCCTCACTGAGACTCCTCTCCTCAGCTGTCTCAGGACGGCTTCCCCTGGGTCTCCTGGCCTCCTCCCGCAGCAGAGGACTCTTCTGGAGTGCCTGTTGTGTCCCGTTGCTTCCCAGCTTAGTCCTCTAACATTTGCCACCGCAGCCAAGCTAACCCCACCCTCTTCACTCCATGCCACCCTCTGCCAGCCCTACTGACCCTCCACTTCCCTCTCCATTCCCTCATCACCACCCACGGCAGACACTCTCACCACCAGCATTTGTACCCACCAGCTGGCCCATCTCCCCTCCACCCTCTGGAAGGCCCACTCTTCCACTTTCATTGACCATTACACACCCAGGCCCAGAGCAGGCCCTTGGAGATGCTCAGTGCCCCAAATGTACCGACTGAAAAGGGCCTCTGTGCCTCAGTTTCCTCATCTGTAAAACAGGGCAAAAATAGTACCCACTTACAGAACTGTCTTGGGGGTTGAAGGGAGAGATTGCATTTAGGTCTTTGGGACAGTGGTCGATGTGATTATTATTCACATTGTCGACGTTGAGTTGCTTAATCTGTTTGGGTTGATGATGTCAGGGAGGGCAGATGGCGCAAGGCCACAAGGCCACATAGACCCGGCTTCTTCACTTGGAGCAGAACATGCCTCAAACAGAACCCTTTCTCGTGTTTCTCGAGGGCTTGCCTGCACTTCCATCCTTGTTCTGCAGTGTCCTTGCTCAGCCTGGCCCACCCCTTCCTGGCTAGGGCTCGGGTCTCTGTGGAATGGGGGCTGGAGGACAAATAGGGGTGGCACAGTTAATGGTCCCCAGGGTCTCCACTTATACACACAACACTCAGACCCCAGTACAGACCCATCTCTGATGAGCAAGTCCCTGATTTGATTTGGCTCTGGCCTCCCGGCACCTCGCGCCCATATCCCTGGGCCTGTCTCTTCAGAGGAAAATTGTAGGAAGTAATTCTATTTGGGAAACAATTGCTCCAGCAATATGACAGTGCACTCGAAGCTAATGGATCTAGTGTCCTTGCATACTAAGGACGCTTTTCGGCCAAGCACGGGGTGTTCTAGAAAGGTCTCATTCGCTACCAAGGCTCTTCCCTCACTGAGCTATTAGAGGCTGAGGACGTGAGCTTGAAGGGGAGGTGGAGACCTGGAGATGCTCTGTGCCCTCAGCTCCTTCTAGGGCTTGGGGCAGATGGGGCAGAGGGCAGCCGGCAGGGCATAGGCTCTCGGCAGATGTTCTGTGCACCTCCCTGGCCTACAATCAGTCAATCCTGGAGAGATTCCTGTTATTGGCCCATTTTACAGGTAGGATGTCAAGAATGGGAACAGAAGAGGAGCATGCCCAAGTCCACACAACCGAGTAGGGAAGCTGGGAACCTTCTAGAAAATTCTTCTCGTGCTCCTTCTGCTCTCCCTGTGCTGACTCATTTTCCCACCCCCTGCCCAGCTCATCGCCCTGCCTCTCATGGCTCTCCTTGCAGTCTGTCCTCCTCTGATCTACCCTGCACCAGCTTAACTGTCTGAATCCAAAAGTGGGGGTGTTGCGCCTCCCCATAAGATTCTTTCTTACATTTCCATGGCCTTCAGGAGATCCTAGGGCTCTGGGTGCTATGCAGCCCCCGGCCCCGGTGACTAGCCCCTGCCTGCCTCAGGCCCATCTCCAGGCCAGTCTCCCAGCGAGCAGCCCTGAGCCCTGCTATGCAGCGCCCTGGGCTTGTACCTGCCTCAGCACTCGCCGCATGCCTGTTCCTGCATCTGCTCTTCCTCTGGGCTGGGAGCTTCTCTAGGGCAGGGTAGAGCACAGGCCAGGAGCTGCGAGGGTGGCCCCTGACAGCCTGTGGGCCCGTGCTGCCTGGCCTGGTCAGCGGTCCTTTCATTCACTCAACAAATATCAATTGAAAGCCCCTTGCCTGGGAGGCTCTGTGCCGAGCTGCCATGACAGGTCACCATCCCCTGGGGGACTCAGACAACAAACATTCATTTCTCACAGTTCTGAAGGTTGGGAGTCCCGTGTCAGGGCACCAACAGGGTTGCGTCTGGTGAAGCCTCTCTTCCTGACTTGGGAACGTCCATCCTTTCATGATATCTTCACCTGGCAGAGGGAGATCATCTCTCTCATGTCTCTTATAAGGACACTAATCGCACTTACAGGGTCTCCACACTCATGACCTCACTACCTCCCAATGCCCTACCTCCTAACGCCATCACACTGGGGATTTGGGCTTCAACAGATGAAGTGGGGGTGGGGGAAACACAAGTATTTAGCCCATGGCACGGGCACTGGATACCTCAGTGATAAAAAATGATGAGAATCCTGCCTCCCAGGGTCTGCCTGTTCTCCGAGAACAGACCTCATTGAGGTGACATCTGACCCATGCAGACATTAGGGGAAGACCATGCTTGGCACAGGGACTACCAAGACTGAGACCCAGGATAGGGTAACCTGGTGTATTAGAGATCAGTGAGAGGCCTGCTGAGTAAAAGGTGCCCAAAGGAGAACGGGACATGTTCTGAGAGGTGGCACTGGGGCTCTGGCTCACATCTCAGGGATCACTGTGGCCCTGGGAGAGGAGGGGCTATAGGAAAAGGCATGTAAGCCCAGGACGGGCTGCTGCAGGGGTGCAGCAGGGAGGGCAGGAGGTGAGGAGGGGTCGGATTCTGGGAGTGTGCAGAAGCTATAGGCTACAGGATTTGCTGTCTATCCACGGATGCAGGAGATGGAAGAAGTGGACGCCCAGGGTAACACAAAGGCCTAAGAAACTGGGAAGATGGAGCTGTCATCTACTGGAGTGGGGGCAGGTATTGTGCAAGGTGGACAAGGAAACTGGGACAGGTGCCTTTTGAATATCTACTGGATGTCCAAGGAGAAATGTCTGTGACTAAACACTGGACCTATGAGCTTGGTGCAACATTCTTGCCCTGGCTCCCTGGCCCTGACCTCTGCACAGGGTCAGGAGGAATCCAGTCAGTCTCAGGGATCTCAGTCCTGGTCCTTGGCCTTGGTGGACAATACCCAAGGGTTGTACTTTGCCCTGGGGGAAGTGAAAGACGATGTTAGTGCCTCTCATGATACTTTGCTTAGGGTGCAGGGTGAGCAGCGGCCTGGAGGCTGAGGCCCTCAGACACCAGCTCCCAGAGAAGCTGTTACATGCCTTCCCCAGTATCAGTCCCACCAGGGTGAACTCCCCACCTGTCACTGCTATTGAAGGATGACTTTTCTTCTCTCCGGCAAGAGAGAACGCGGCAAATTAATTCATGCCATCTATTTTCCTGACTCGGATCAAAGGTTGTCAAATTCCTTTACCCGCTTAATGATCTGTAATATACCCTTCCATTTCCTGACCAGCTATTAGATGAAATAGAATTCATAATGGCCTCCCAACAGCATCCGTGCACCTGTGTACATGTGCAGGGTCAGGAGGGAGCTCCTAGGAGCCACTCAGACAGGACATGTCTTTTTTCCAAAGACATTCTGAAAAGCTCAAGCCATACGGTGCTTTTAGTGCCAAACAGATTCTATGGTGTGTGTGAGGCTGAAAATATATGACTTATGTGCCATTGCTGCTCATGTCCTGGCTGTGGCAGACATAATTAATCAATTATAGTGACTCTCCACCGCTCAGAAGAGTGCTCGGATGCAGCTCCCTACACAGCCTTCAATGAATGATACAAGTGCTGGCCTGGACAAGGAAACTCCTTTGCCATCTAGCCAAGAGAAGTTAACTGATGTCTCTCATTGCCCTGCCATTTTTTTCTTTTCTTTTTTCTTTTTTTTTTTCATTCTTTTCTTTTTTTAAAAATGTGTGCCGTGACCTCTGAGCATGAGGAAAATGAGGTGACCAGGCTTGCCCAGCCGAACCTCCTACAGGCTGCTCAGGTAGACACAGCCCTCTTCCAGAGACAAGACTGAGTGGCCCCCAAGCCTGCTGACTTCCTATCCCATTGTATAGGCCACCCAAGCTCCTGGGCACAAAAACACCTTGCTGGACAAAGCCAGTGACTGCTGGCACTCAGCAGCACACAGGGCAGTTGTGAGAAGGTCTGGGCCCTGAGTGATCTTTCACACTCACTGACACACCTGCCGTGATCTGTTACATTCACATCAAAAGGGATCCCTCTAAGCTAGAGAGAGCCCACAGCCACGTCACCCTGCCTTCTTCCCTGAAAGAGGCTAGGGAGGAAATTACTAACTAGCCCAAGTATGACACCACTTGGGGTGCAGGGTCCCTGCCTCCCTGCTGTTTCTGTCTTGAGAGCAGCTTTGGCACCTGCTTTAAGCCATTTGAGCCTCTCTGACCACTTCCCCTGGCTCAGAGCTCCTGCCGGCCCTCCTCTCCAAGCCCTTCTGGACTGGGCCCACTGGGTAGGCCATAAAGAGAAGAGACAAACCCTGGGAGCCCCACAAAAACAGATGTTCCCCAGGAGAAGCCAGGACCTCAGCATCTGCCCAGCTCAGAGCGAAGAACTTCAAGAAGGAGAGGAAGAACTGAATTCAGAGGGAAGCCAGTGGGTGGAAGTGATCCTGAACTGGCTGCCTCAGTGGACCAGCCACATGCTGTCCACTGTCCCCTGTCACCCAGCCTATGACATGTTGGCTATAGCATGGTGCTTTCTGGGCCTTTGGCCGCACTCCCTGGAGCAGTGAGGTTTGCTGCCCTCGCCCCTGCCTCGACCTGAGCCTTTTAAGCAAATCAGCAATGTAATTATTGATCTGTAAAAGAAAAGGAATTAATACGGCCGCCCACATCCTTTGTACATAAGAGTATTTAACAATGAACTCTGCTTAAACTTCATAAAAGCCTCTTCAGCAAATCAGCACACAAGTATCGATCTGGAAGTCCGCCTGTGAATTCCAGCTGTCTGCCTCTCCCACGGCAGGACCATTAGTTTGTATTGCCGGACTCTCCTTTCTGCATTTATGGCCCGATGCTTGCCTCCCGGGACGTTTCTGCTGCCTCTCAGCTGGGGCTGAGCCACCTGGTTTTGCTGATCCTCCCTTTTGCTGGAGTCTGGGTATCGACTCAGGGGTGTGTCAGGTGGTTGCTGTCCGGCCAGAGCTCTGTAGTCACCCTGTGCAAGGTACTCCATGCTTAGGCCTGCCCATGAGACCTCAGCAACCTATTTTTCATGAGTAGAGGCTGGGGACATTTGGTGCTCAGGCCTCTCATTCATTCTCCCAATGACCCCATGAAATGGACATTCCTAGTTTGACCTTTTAAAGAGGTGAAAACCAACAACCTTTCCTGAGTCATGGAAACTGGGAAGTCTGGGGACCAAAATGGAGCTGATGGTTTGAATAGCTTCCTCCTACGAAATGTGAGTCGGGGCTAGCTCTGCCCGCCTTCGTGTGGGTTGAGCCAGCTGCCCGCATATGGTGGGTTCTCCCTAAGAGGCCCTGTCCAGACACCCCACTGGCCCTGGCATCCATAGGATAACTATTGACGTTGGCCTTTTCCTGTCCCCCCCACCAGCCCACCAGCCACTCATGTGCCTGTGAATTTGCATGCATGAACTGGGACTCTGCCATATCTAGCTGGGGAGTGGTAGGGGCCACCTGTCCAGATTCGGACTGGAGATGGAAGAGCTGAGGACCTAGAAGCTGAAGCAAAAGGTGCAGCAGTTCTGGAGCCTGGGGGAGGAATCAGTCTCCAGGGCTCCTGAGATGCCCTCTGGTCACCATGACTGCCTTTGTGAAATGGGCTCAGGCCTCAGCCTCTGAGACCCCTGTGGCCCAGCACTATGCACAGCCACAGAGCAGGAGTCAGAGAGCCCGAAACACAGGTCCCCTGTCACACACCAGCCCCTCAGATATGCTCAGTGCCTACTGGGGACGGAGCCTTGAGGTGCTGAGAAGTGATGACTGTGGCGTCTACCCCACATGCCCATTCCTTCATGCCTCCCTCTCTGCTAGGCCTCTGCCTCCAGACCTTTTCCTCTCTTTCTCCCATCTTATCTGTCTTGATTTCCCTGTTTCTGTTTTCTTTTCTGCCAGCCCCTGTTTTTCCTTTCCCTTCGTCACTCTCTGATTTTTCTCTGTTAGTCCTGACCTAGATGTCTGTCTGACCCATTCCCTTGACAACCCATGTCCAGCATTCCTAGGACCAGGATGGGCAATGCTCAGATCCAGGCCTCATGAGGGCCCTGTTACTGGGCCCAGGCACTGGCGACGGCCACCCTGAGGGGCTTGGGGAAGGCTTCTCCTGAGGACACCCCTGAGGCTGGCCTTGATTCTACAGGGAGCTTGAGGGGTGGGACCCTGCCTTGTCAGGGCAGGCTCACGGCAGCCCCTCCTGGCCCTGTGAGCACCCTGGTTGCCCGCCCTGAGTGGCTTCTTATATATTATTGGTACCGGGGATGCCAGAGGACCCAGAGGGTGCCATGTCTTGCATTGTCTTTTCTACTGGTCTATTCTGCTCCTGTCTGCTGCTGGCCAGAAGAAACCAGGTCAGGTGTGAGGGGCAATATGCACCTTTTAATGGCTGAGGATTGCCACCTCCTCTTGTCTCACTTGGCCAAGTACTATCTTCAAGCTCACAGCCTATGTGACGTGCCAGCTCCCCAAAGCATAAGCCCTGGTGAGAGAACAGTGAGGACACGGGCATGTGGCACCGGGCACTCAGTGAGCAGAGCTGCATCCTTGAGGGCAAACCTGGGTGAGCCAGGTGGGGGCAGCCTGGCAGCTGGCCTCTTTATGAGGCCACACAACTCACTGTGCCCTGTAGCTTTGGGTCTGGGTCCCTAAAGCTCAGCCAGCACACCTTTACCTCCTCAAACACAACCTGTTTTGGGAAGTTGTACAGGCTGCAGACCAGAAGCAGGGCCTCAAATTTCACGAGAAAAGCTGAGTGGAGACCAATGAGAAGCCAGCCCGTTCTCTTGGGCATGGGTGGCCCATCAGGATAACTCACTCTAACTCAGCGGGAAGCCTTTGAAGGTGTCTCTGTGCAACTTGTTTACTCTGGCATTTCCTCAAGCTTGTAACTGTTGTAGGGGCAGGAAGAATTCCAGAGGGGATTCTGGAAAAGGAACAGCACCCACCCTCCTTGTGATTGGTCAAGCCACACTGGGGCCCACTGAGCACTCCTGGGGCACCCTCCCACAACCCCTGCAGATGGAGAAGCAGGTCCAGGGCCCTGACTCCACAGCCCTGGCCCTGTACCCTCACTAGCTGGCTGGGTCTGGGAGACTCAGAGCCATCAATGCCAGCAGTCCAGAAGAGGTCGCCCCTCTTCCTGACCCCTCTGCTTCCTGCCGCCCCAAGATCAAAGGGCATCTTCTCAGTGGCAGTTCCTGTCATCAGCCTTAATGGACACTCTCCCCATTAGCACAGGGGCTGGGAGGAGAGGCACAGGGGGTGGGGGCAGGGGAACCTCAGATCTGGGTCCCAGAGGGACGGAGGGAGGAAGAAGGGGTGGGAAGGCTTATTCCCCCAGGTCTAGGGCAGGATTCAGGGGCTCACACCTAGGGGGCCTCGGGCAATGACAAGTCAGGACTGGCAGCATGTTAGAGCCTTCCTGTATGGAGGTGTTGAGGGGGACACTACGGAAGGGGCAAGGTGCTTTCTGAACCTCCCGCCCCATCCCTGGTGTGCTATGGATCTATGCTGAGAGCTGTCCCACCTCTCTTCCTGCTGACAGGACCTGTGTGCTGGTACCAAGCAACCGGGTGGCCACAGCAGAGGCCACTGGCCACTCGGGGCTCATGTCAGTGGGGAGGACCCACAGCACTTTTCTGAGGCCAGAGCACCCAGGACCCAGCAGGGGAGGAGGAAGAGGTCAGCTTGCTTCTGGCAGCACCATTCCTCAGCTCCCCCAGGGTCGCCTGACTGCGTCATTGGCAGGACCTGTCATTATCCCCACTGAGGCAGCTCCAGTGTAGAACCTGGTCCCCTTCCAGCTAGTGCAGGGCAGGGGCAGTCGCCATGGTCACAGACCCATCCACAACAAGCAGTGGAGCCCGGGTGGGGTGGCAGAGAGAAGGCCGATCTGTGATTTAGGGGTCCCCAGTCTGGCCCAGCTCAGTTTCTAGGGGGCTCTGCAAACTTGAGCAAGCCCCTCCACAGTGGTCAGCCTCCTGACCGGAGCATGAGGGTCCTGGCATGACCCCACCCTGCAGCCCTCTTTGCCCCTGGCTCCTTCCCTCCCCTCCAGCCAGGCTTGGGGAGGCTCATGTTTGCCAGCTCCTAGCACTTTGCTGCCTCTGGCCAGATCCACTCCATAATTCACTTTAGTGAAATATAGTGACACTTTTTTTTTTTTTTTTTTGCAGTTTTTGGCCAGGGCAGGGTTTGAACCCACCACCTCTGGCATATGGGGCCGGGGCTCTACTCCTTTGAGCCACAAGGCACTGCCCTGGTGACACTTTTATTTATTTATTTTTATTAAATCATAGCTTGTACTAGGTGACACTTTTATTGATGGTGATCCTATCTGGGGAGTGGGGAGAGGGATGGCCAGGCTGCACCTTCTCCTGTGGGGTACCCGCTGAGGGTGCTGAGAGAAGCTGCGTGGTGATGCCGTGTGGCTCCATTTCTTGTTTCTAAGAGTGAGGGGAAGGGCAGGGCTGTGGCTGGTCTCGGGTCTCCTGACTCCAGGAAGTCTAGTGAAGATAGGGAAAGGCCCACAGGGCTGCTGCACCGGCCCCACTGAGGCTCAGGATGAAGGGTTGGGTGGGTAGGCTACACCTGAGGACAGAGGGCCTGACCATGAGGATAGGTTGAGGAAGTAAGGGCTGAGTGAGGCCAGGAGGCCGAAGCTATGCAGGGCTGCGGGGGGGGGGGAAGCCATGGGCAGCCGTCAGACCTTCAGGGGAGCCTGTGTGCTGGCCACGTGCGGCAGGCACCCAAAGGGCACCGATGAGCTGCAGGTCATTTTCCTGCATCTCCACCTCTTGCAGTCACCTTCTGTGTGTCCCAGACCAGCCCCTTGGAATTCCGAGGCCAACTTCACTGCCTCCAAACCAGCATCTCAGAAACATTGACCTAATAGATCAACCCCCAGACTGCTAGCCCAGCAGGACTTGCAGGGGAGACACGTGTCCCTAAAGAAAGAGCCCCTTTCCTGGCCATGCCCTCTTGCCTACCTCAAGCCCCACACTGGGCAGCCCAGACCCAGCACAGGTGGATCATCTGCAGGTGGAAGGTGGGGCATCCCCCCCACAGCGCCCGGCCAACTCCAGCCTTTGCAGGGCATGCACCTGGGGATACTTGTGCTGTTCCAGAGAGCTTACCAGATGGTCGGTGTGGGGAACAGGAGGTATCCAGGGACCTCAGAACTGCTGAACTGCCCATAGTACCAACTGATAAGCCTCCTTCTGTCCTGTCATCCAAATAGGAAAAAGGCCATTGCAGCCATGGGAAATATGTTCGTTCAGAAAGCAGGGCAGAGCTGACATTCCTGTGCAAGCCACAGAGACCCACCATAGTGTGCTCTGGACAAAAAAAGCCTGCAGGCCGATACTCTGAGAGAGCTCCCCTCCCCGCCAGGTAAAACGGGGCCCTAGTGTCAGCCACCACCAGGAGAGTCCAGAAAGGACATTGTCTGGGTTTAGTGGGTAATCACGGCAGCCAAGTCAGAAGCCTGAAGGAAAGTCCCAGAGCAGATGAAGTTCTGGGTAGTGGTGGGTGCCACAAGATCCCCACATTTGCCTGACCCTGAGATGCTAACCAGGACATAGCCATGCTTTGCTTCCCAGAATGGGTGGCTAACGTGGTCTCAGACAGGGCCACACCTCTGAGCTAAGCTCCTCTCCAGGCAGAAAACATTCAGGGCAGCAACTCAGCCCTGGCCCTGTGCCACCAGGCCTTCCCAAGGTGCTATCGACCTGCTGAGCCCAGCTAATGGGGTCCTCTGGGCATTGAGTTCAAAGGCGAGGTTGCCTGTAAGCAAGAGTCACCGGTGTGCTTCATCAGCAGGCTGCCTCATGCAATATGTAACACTCCACTGCCCTGCACTCCTGGGGTGGACGGAGCCACTGTTGCAGAACCTGCTGGAACTTGGGAGGAGAGGCCTGGGCCTACACACCAGGCATCCGCCTCCTGCCTCTGCCTCTGACATCCCAGCTCTCACTGATACCTTCTCAGCACCCAGAGACACAGCCCTGGAGTTCGTGGACAGTAAAAGGCAGGCCATCTCATCCTGTGCACAGACAAGAAACTGAGGCTTAGCAAGGGGCCCAACGTTGTCCACTCTGCCGGGCTCCAGTGAAGGGAGTCAGGGCTTGGTGGCACTTCCCAGTCTGCCTTCATATTTCCCACACTAATTCCCCAGGATTCACCTTGCAGGATAGAAGGTTTCCCCCTGACCCTATGCTGAGCCATGAAGACAGCTGCCCGAGGTCTGAGATCCAGGCTGTTACTCCTAGGGCCCAGAAAGCTGCCTGAGAGCCTGAGCCCTGAGCTGCAGGCCGACTCCAGGCCTGGGCACCAGCTCTCTGTCCCTTAGGGGAAGGTGGGTGAGTCATTTTGTCCCTTTGAGCCTCAGTTACCTTGCCTGTGAGGGCACATAGTGAAGGTGTGACAGCCACTGGGAGAATCTACTGGCTATGTGGGTTGTTGGTGCCCAGAATCCTGGCAACGGGTGGGGTCAGATACCCAGAGAACCCTGGGACCCTGGGAGCACACACGCCACCCACACAGAATCACTTTGCCTGTCACAAGGATTCAAATATTCAAAGGAAGAGCCTTTGTCGTGAGCTCAGGAGGCTGCACTGAATGGGAAGTCAAGAGGTAGAGGCTCAAACTTCATCTCCACCCTGCCTCTCAGTGGCAGCCACCAGGCAGCTCCTCATGTGGGCTGCAGCCTCTTTCTCTGCAGAAAGCGTTCAGGGGACTCCACGTCACCAATGCTGTGTCCCGGAGACACTGGAAACCCCTCACCACACTTGCACACAACTTAGGAAAACTGAGCAAAATATAGCAAATGGCATCTAAATATGTGGCTGGGCCTGGGAGGAAGTGAGAGACTTTTCCAGGGACAGAAATGAAGAGCAAGAATCACTGATGTCAGTCTGTGCACTAGCCAGGAGGGAGGCAGAGCCAGCTGCCTCGCCCAGGACCAGGGATTCAACATTCGGTCATTCTTCTCCATCTGTTGGTTCCATTTCTGAGAAATAAGCCAACCGTAGATGGAAAGTATTGGAAAAAAATTAAAAATACTACAACAATAAAAAATAGATTTTAAAATGTAAGTATTTACATAGCATTTACATTGTATTAAGTATTATAAGTAATCTAGAAATAGTTTACAGTAAGTAGAAAAGATGTTCTTATGTTAAATGCAAATACGATGACATTTTACATATGGGATGTGAGCACCCTGGATTTTGGTGTCCACAGACAAGACTGACCATGCCTGTAATCCTTGGTGCTCAGCCAGCTGAGCCATCCTTAAAGGCTGTAATGAAAGCAAGACAACAACTAGATGGCAAAAACTCCTCAAAAATCTTTAGAAACTATGAAAATTACCCAACCCAATAGCTATAAACTTTATCACCAAAGAAACATGTTTCTCAATTTGGTGAATTTGGCAAACTGGTCATCTGGCAAATTCTGTCTTCATCAAATTGATTTTTTGAAAACCAGCTTTTGGGAAACTGATTTTCAGTGGATTAGCCCTTTGGTGAATTTAGCAGCATGGCATGCTTTCAGTGTGGAAAGTCCTTACAGTCAAGGCTTGGACTTATGAGAGGCAGAGTCTGGATAGACCACTCCCCCATCACACCTAAGTAAGGACCCTTGAGTGGTGATAACTTTAGTTAGACAAATCTAGAAAAAAAATTAAAACTCTTGTCATCATCAGAGAGATGACTAGAAAATTTATCCTTCTGCTTGAGTTTTTAAGCACAGTCCTATGATCTATGAGAGTTTAAGGTTCAAATATACACTACCTTCATGATTCTGGAAGCTCATACCAAGAAACTCCCACAAGTGTGGTCCTAGGCCAGCAAGAGTCTTGGGCTATTGGTAGAAGCAAACATGAAGCCCTAGCCTCCGCCCACAGACTCCACAAAAGTCCCATAGCCCACATCCTACCGCCAGAGGAAATGCTTACCATCCCAAATTACAAGGACACATAGAGACAGGTCAACTAAAGAAGTGGTTAAGAATCACTACAGTGGCAAGAGTCCACTCCCAAATTTTTAGCCAATAGGATACTAGAGGGAAATTTTAAGATGAATGTTTAAGAGCATATAAGATACCATGAAGAAAAGAGAGCATATATTAAAAAAAAAACTGTATCTTTTACCTTTTACAAATAAAAAAATAAAGTCGTGGAAATAAAAATAAACTTTAATGAAAGAGTGGAACAGCAAGATTAGACACAGAAGAGAGAATTATTAACAATAAAGATATATTGAAGAAATTAGCCAAATATGATAGAAGTTCCAAAAAACACAAAGAAGGGATAAATAATATTTACAGAGGTAATGACAAAGAATTAAAAAAAATTGGATTTAGAAATCCCATGATCATAAACTGACTAAATAAAAATAAATACATCAACACCTGATCTCATTTTAGTGAAAACAAAGAATAAAAAAGACCTGTTTTAAAAGGAACTAGAAAGACAGGAGCTTCCTTGCAGCTGGGCACAGTGAGACTGGGGAGAGAGGACTTCAGGCATCTCTGGCAGGCGGGATCTGCCCAGAAACTTCCCTTTGGGGACACAGGGAGACAGTGTGAGGCTTCTGGACACCCTGAGGAAGGCAAAAGCCGCGGAGATTGAGCAAGTGGTTGCGTCTGTTCGTTCGGTCTGATCTTGTCAGCGGCTGTGGGTGGGGCAACAGTGGGACTACAGGCTGGAAAGGACTTGCCTGTGAGCTGTTTGGGTTTCTTCTGGACTTGGCACTCAGTTGAACTGCCTTGGGAGAACTTGGGCAGGAGTACGGGGGTTTTTGAGTGTTGTCTGGGGC
>CAUYRH010053712.1:0-87332 GCA_963574655.1 Perodicticus potto | reverse complement strand
AGATTACTGGAATTTGAAGTTCCTTTTGCAAGGTCCATCACTGTCAAACTGTGCTCCAGGTGACCATACAAAATGAAAATTTGAAGGGCTTTCACTTTGATAATATAGTTTAATCAGAGAAGCCAAGTGCACAGCACACGTGAAATAAGGCATTGACTCAGCCAATGCCCGGTTCAGGCTGCTACTACTATTCCCATTGTGTGAGAATTGTTAAAAGAAAAACAAAGGATTTGAACTTCTCTGTATACATTTGCATATGGGTAAATGAATGCTATATAGGCAATATTTTTTATTTAAAAAATACTTTTGTCTCATAGACAGAGGTGGAGATGTCACTTTTGTCAAAAGTAAAATAAAACAATATACACACATTTATGAAAATTTAAAGTTGTTTTAGTCAAACCTGACAATATGTTATTAAATAAGTATAAATTTTTAATAGAAAGAAATCAGAAATGCTTGGATAGGATATGAAATTTCAGGCCTCTTTCATTCAAATATATTTACTACCATTTTATGGCTAATTTATGTTTACAATAAAACCCATGTCAATAGTTTTTGTGCTTTTATTTACTTTTTTTATTTATTTATTTTTTAATGAGACAGAGCCTCAAACAGTCACCCTGGATAGAGTGCTGTGGCGTCACAGCTCACAGCAAACTCCAGTTCCTGGGTTCAAGCGAGTCTCCTGCCTCCTCCTCCCAAGTACCTGGGATTACAGGCACCCGCCACAACGCCCGGCCATTTTTTGGTTGCAGCCATCATTGTTGCTTGGCGGCCCAGGCTGGATTCGAACCCGCCAGCTCAGGTGTACGTGGCTGGCACCTTAGCCCGTTGAGCCACAGGCACTGAGACAGTTTTAGTGCTTTTAATAACACTGCCAAATTTTGTCCTTATAAATATAAACTTAATTGATTGTATAGAGTAATATGATCTTTCTTGGTAAATAGAATACAAGCAGAAACATACATAATATTACGATACATTGTTTATAAAATATTTCCAAATGACATAACTTCAGAAGTTTTCTCTATAACCCAAAGATGAAATCCAATGTCCCATACACATAATTTGTATATAGACATATACTAAATGTTTGTTCAATTAAAAGGTTTCATTATAACCCATTTAACCATACAAAGAAGAGTGAGATTTATTTTGAATTAGTTTACAAAATTTACTAACTCTCTATATGAAGACTTCACCAGAACAAAGTAATATATGACTAAAAAGTAATCATTTGGTTAATTTAAGCAAAATTTTTACGGAAAGAATACATTTCAGGAAAGGATATGAGCTATTCATTATTTATACTCTCTTAATAATTAACTCTAGGCAAATTATTAAATGTCACCCTTATTCTGGCTCTGTCACACACCAGGACCTACAACGTTATATGATGAAATGAACTCACTTTAGGAAACGATAAAAAATCTTTATCACACACGAGTAATCAAAGGTTTCTTTGACTTGACAGAAAGTAAAATACATGAAAAAATTTATCAATTTCATGTCATTAAAATTACAAGCTTTTTCAACACCTAAAACCTGTTAATAAGATGAATAAGATTGTTTTTCTCCTGTGTGTCCATGTAGTTGATTTATTAGTTTCAAAATAGTAATTATTAGTCTCAAACTAGTAATGAGTACATTTGGATGCTTGCTTTTCTATTCTTGCCATGCTTTACTATTAATGCAAAAATGTAACCTAATCACTTGTACCCTTACATTAAGCCAAAATGAAAAGAAATATGAATGATTGGAGGGAAAATATGTGCCAAATCTATGTTCACCAAAGGACTAGTATGTAAATATACAGAGAAATCTCAAGAACCACAGTGAAAAACAATTAAAAAGAAAATGAGCAGAGGACATGAACAGAAATTTCAAAGAGGGGGTGGTGCCTATAGCTCAAGAAGTAGGGCACCAGCCCTATCTACCAGAGGTGGTGGGTTCAAACCCTGCCCCAGCCCAAAACTGCAACAACAACAACAAAAAAAAAAAAAAAAAAAAAAAGAGAGCGAGAGAGAAAAAAAAGTAAAAGAAAATTCAATGAGAAGAAACACCTAAACAGATGTAGAGTTCAATGCTGTTCATTGTTTCAAGATTTCACTGAGAGTTTTGGAACATGCCACCTAGAGATTAGGGGGGCTATTGCAGTTTAGTAAAGTCTTGTTATGACTGAATAATTCAAATTTAAAGTTATTCTTATCCAGAGGTTTCTTATTCCATATGCAGGTGGATAAATTTGATATAATAATAAAGATGATTTGTCATAGGTTCGTTCTTTGGATTACTATGATGAATCAATAATTGGTAAATGAACAAATTAAAAGAAGTAGGCCATGATAATCTAAAACAAAATAGGAAGACCAGTTAAAAATATAGTCAAGGTAATATCCAGTTGTGTAACTTTTAATATTATATCTATAGCAACAAAATATGAGAAGTCATGATTCTGATACTTTGTAATTTTCTTCCATAACATAAAAATAGGGGACAGCTATCCAATATTTATGCATCTATAATATCATTTTGATCACAACAGATATTCCATCCACTGAAATTTTGAAGTCGTATATTTAGTAGCTTAATTACAATATTTAAAGAAGCATTTGCAAAATTTACAACAGAGCTTGGCTCATTAAAATAAAAAGACCTAATCATAAGGCTATAGAACACTTTCCTTCCCTCTACAACTTACCATCATACTAAAGGCTTAATTACCCCAGTTTCCTTTTATCCAGAATATAAAATCCATCTTGCAACAAAAAATTATGAACATATGGAAAGCCAAATAACCAAAACATAGAAAAGAATACTTCGATGACGATGAGACAGAAAAGGCATCAGAACCAGACTCATACATGAAGAGGATGTAGGAATCATCAATGAATTTAAAGGAATTATAATTAATGTACTAAGAATCCCAATGCTAAAAAGTACACAACATACGGAAATAGATGGATAATATCAGTAAAGAAGTGGAAATTCTGAGAGATAATAAAAGAAAAACTAAATAAAAAAACACTATCACATGAAGTATAACCTTTGATGGGCTCGACAGTAAGCTGGACACTGCGAACACTCTCTCTGATCTTGAGACTACGTCAACAGAAGCTTCTAAACCTAAAATGCAAGGACTGAAGAGATTGAAAAAGAAACAAAAAATGAGTAACAGACTATTGAAGAAATTTGAGACAACTGTGAGAAGTATAACGACATATGTGAAATGGAAATACCAGAAGTAGAAGAAAGAAAGAAAGAATGGAACAAAAGCAATGTTTGAAGCAATAATGACTGAGAATTACCTTGAATAAAACCATACACCAAGCTACAGATCCAGGGAGCTCAGATAACTTCAAGACAAATGCGAAAAGTAAAAAGAAAGTATTGCAGTATTTCTTCTTTTTCTATTGTCTATAAGATCTGACGTGATCTGTTTTTTGAAATTATCTTCTATTTTTATTTATAAATATTAGTTGTCTATTTTTTAAGACCTTGGAAAAAATAAAAAATAATAAAAAATAAATAAAAATATAAAGAAAAGAAAAAGAAAAGTAAACCTAAGCATGTAATATTCAAAGTGCAGAAAATCAAAGATAAAGGTACAATTTTGAAATAAACCGTTGGGAGGGAGGCCATCTAGCATACAGAGAAAAAAAACTAAAAATTACCTCAAACTTTCCCCCAGAGACCGTTTCAGCAAGAAAAGAGCATAGGGAAATATTTAAAACATTGAGAGAACAGAGTCATAGGATTCTTCACTCTACAAAATTATCCTTCAAAAGTGAAGAACAGGTATAGGTCTCTCTCAGACAAATAAATATCAATAGAATTTTCTGTCAGTAAACTTGCCTTGTGAAAAATGTTAGAAGTTTTTCAGAGAGAGAAAAAAAGATAAAGGTTACAAACACAGGACTACATAAAGAAAACAGAACATTAGAGAAGGAATATTGGGGAAAATAAAAACTTTTATTTTTCTTCTTCTTAATGTATCTAAAAGATAATGATTTGCCTAAAATAATGATAAAAACAATGTTTTTGATTATGCATGCATATACCCATAAGATAGCAAAGAAAAAAGACATAGGAGAGAAGATTTGTGATATTTTATTATTATATATTACTTACATGACACATAAAGCAGTGCAGTGTTATTTGAAAGATGACTTAGATTAATTACAAATGTATATAACAAATTCTATGGTAACCACTAAAGTAACAAAGGAAGTGTAACTGATACACGCTGAAAAGAGAGAAAGTAGAATCATAAAATGTTCCATTACAACTGTAAAAGGCATAAAAGAGTGGAAGACAAGAATAGAAACACAAAAACAGCAACAAGCAAAAACAGCCATAAGTATGGTAGATATTACTCTGATGATATAAATAATCATTTTTGTATGACATGTGCTAAATATACTAATTAAAAGACAGAATTTTCATAGTGGATCAAAAAACAAACCAAACTACATATTGTACATAAGAATTCAGTTTAAATATAAAGATAGATTAAAAGTAAAGGGAGAAATACACACCATACTCACACCCACTCTAATCAAATTTAGCAGAATTAGCTATCTTAATTTCAGATAGAGTTGACTTCAGAGCATGGAAAGTTATTCGGGATAAAAAGGGACATTACCTAATAATAAGAGACTAATTCTCCCGCAAAGACATTATAATCCATATGGATTATGTATCTAACTACAGAACATAAAAATATACCAGGCAAAAATTGAAAGAACTACAAAGAGGAAAAGATGAATCCAATATTATAGCTAAAAACATCACTATTGTGTCAGAAATAGATGGATCCAGCAGGCAGAAAATCAATAAGACCATAGTTGAACTCAGCAGCATCATCAATCAACTGTGATGCAATTGACATCTATAGACTACTTTATCCAATAAAAGCAGAATACAGTCTTTTCAAACTCCAATGAAATATTCACCAAAATAGTACACATGCAGTGACATAAAACCTACCTTAAAAATTTTTTTAAGTCTAAATCATACAATGTCTGCTCTCAAATCACAATTGATGGATGATAAATCCCTAAATACTTGGAGATTAAACCATACATGTCAAAATTACACATAAATCAGAGAAGAAATTGCAAGAAAAAATATTTCAAAGTAAGTGAAAAGGCAACTTATAGTTTGTAAGAAGTAGTGATATGCATGCATAGAGGAAAAACTATAGCGTTGGATGTATATATTATAAAAGAAGATATTTAAAATGAAGAATATAATTTTCTGTCTTAAGAAAATAGTAAAAAGAGATAATTAAATCAGAAGTAAGCATAAGAAAATAAATAATAAAAATTAGAACAGAAATAAATTAAGCTGGAAACAGAAAATCAACAGAAAAAGTCAACGAAATCAAAAGCTTGTTTTTAGAAAAGATTAATAAGATTGTTGATGCTCTAGCCAGACCAAGAAAAAACAAAGAGAACCATAAATTACTTATATCAGAAATAAAAGAGGAACATTTTTATATATACAAAAGTGATAACTTAGATTAAATGAGCCAACTCCCAGAAAGGCACCATCTGCCAATACTCTTACGATAAGAAATGAACAATCCAAGTCACCATGTACTGAAAAATTTTAATCCACAATTGATAAACTTCCAAAACTAAAAGCAACAGGTCTTGATAAATTCACTGATGGATTCTTCTAAATACGTAAGGAAGAAATTATACCAAGTTTCTATAGTATTAACTAGGAAACAGACGAAGGAAATACATCCTAAGACATTTTAACAACTTATGCTAATACCAAAACTGGACAAAACATTACATGAAAATAAAACTATAGACCAATTCATCTCATGAGCATAGATGCACAAAATCCTCAAAATACATCTATATACATATACTATAGCTACACATATACTATATAGCAAGCTATAGTTTGTGTATGCCATGGAATACTATTCAGCCACTAAAAAAGATGGTGACTTTACATCTTTTGCCTTAACCTAGATGGAGTTGAAACATCTTTTTAGTAAAGCATCATAAGAATGGAGAAGCAAGAATCCAATGTACTTGATTCTGATATGAGGACAATTGACGCTAGTACTTGGTAGAGGGTGGGGGAATGGGGGAGCAGAGAGAGGAAAGGTGAGAGGAGGGGAGGCGGGTCAAGTTGTGTGCTATACCACTTGGGAGTGGAACACAGTTCTAAGAGGGACTTTACCTAACAAATGCAAGCAGTGTAACCTGGCTCTTTGTATCCTCAATGATTCCCAAACAATGAAAAAAAACAAAAACAAAAACCTACAACAACGAAATAACAGTGGAGCCTTCATAGTTGACCACCTTCTTACAATGAGCGCCTCCTTAAGTTGACCTAGTTTTCATATGTTCCACACGTACATGTGAGAACAGACGGCTGAATTCCTTATATTGACAACCTCTGTATGTTGATTAGTTTGCTACAGTCCATTGGATGGTCAAATTACTGAGGTTCTGCTGTACTAACAAATCCAACAATTAATAAAAGGAATTACACCATACAACTAAAAATAAGTGGAATATAGCTCAGTTATTTTGTGGTTCAAAAATTCAACATTAATTAGTGTAATCCTTCCCAGCCAGAGCCTAAAGAAAAAAAGTCACGTGATTATATCAATAGATTTAGAAAAAGAATTGACAAAATCCACCCTAAAACATGATAAAAACTCTTAGCACACTAGGAAGACATTCTGTGTTCTCTCAATGTAGTAAAGAATAGCTAAAAAATTCAAAAGCTAACACCATACTTAATGGTGAGAAACTTTAAGCTTTCCTGCTAAGATCTAGAACAAGGCAAGAATGTCTCCATTCCTGACTGCTTTTCAAATCTTAAGCTAATACAAAAAGATAATTAAATAAAACAAAATGTATACAGACTGGGAAGGAAGATATAAAAAGGATCATATTTGAAGGGGACGTGATTACCTACGTAGAAAATTTGAAGGATGAACTAAAAAGCTCCTGGAAATACTAAGTGATTATAAAAAGGTTAAAGAATACAAGTTTAATGACCAAAGTCAAATGTTTTCTTAAATACCAGCAATGAACAAACAGGATTTAAAATTAAAAACATATTACTATTTACATGAGCACCTGTAATAATGAAATACTTACATTTAAATTTAACTAACTATGTACAAGATAAATGTGAGGAAGACTACAAAATGCTTGTAAAAGAAATTATGGAAAAACTAAACTAATAGAAATATTTTATATTCATAGGTATGAAGGCTCAATATTATCAAAGGGTCAGATCTTCCTAACGTGATCTAAGTATTCGATGCAATCCCAAACAAAATTCCAGCAAGTGGTTTTTGTTTGTTGATTTTTAAATTTATTCTCTTGGTTATGGCAAACTGATTATAAATCTTATACTGAGAAACAAGTTACCCCAAAACCCATTAGATCATAATCTGAATGATAAAGTTGTAAAACTGAAAGATACCATTGGAGAAAATATAGATAATTTGGAGTATGATGATGACATATTATCCATAACACTAACAAGCACAATCCCTGAAAGCAAGAATTTATAATAAGTTGGACTTGATTAAAATTCAAAACATTCTGTGAAAATGATGTTAATATTTTAATGAAGATTTCACTGACTCTATAGATTACTTTGGATAGTATCACCATTTTAACAATGCTGATTCTACAGATCCTTGAACATGATATGTTCCATTTGTTTACATCCTCTGGGATTTCCTTTCTCAGTAACTCATTGTTCTGCCTTAGAGATCTTTTATGTCCTTGGTTAAATATATTCTTAGGTATTCTATTTTCTTTCTGTCACTGGTGTGTGGAAATGCTACTGATTTGTGTACATTAATTTTGTAACCTGAGACCCTGATGAATTATTTATCAATTCCAGAAGTCTCTTGGCAAATCTTTGGCATTTTCTAGCTATAAGAGCAGATCATCAGCAAAGAGTACTAGTTTGATCTTTTCTGCCCCCTTTGGATACCCTTGATTTCCTTGTCTTGTCTGAGTCCTCTGGTTAGGACTTCTAGCACTGTGTTGAATAGAAGTGGTGACAGCAGGAGTTCTTTTCTAGTTCCAGATATAAGTGGAAATGCTTCAATTTTTGCCCAGTTAGTATAATGTTGACTGTGAGTTTTCATATATGGCTTTTATATTTTAAGTTGTATTGCATGTATGCCTATTTTGTTATGTGTTGTTATCACAAAAGGGTGCTAAATTTTGTCAAATATGTTCTCTGCATCTATTGAGATGATCATACGGTATTTGTTTTTGGTTCTGTTTCTGTGGTGAATCACATTTGTAGATTTGCATATGGTGAACAATCCTTGCATCACAACATCATTTTTTGTGAAAAAAAATCTAGATCTAGAAAATTTATTCTATACTTTGTATGGAACCAGAAAAATATCTTGAATAAACAAAGAGAACTAAAGCAAAAAGTACAAATTGGGAGGCATTGCTTTACCAGACTTTGATCTATGCTACAGGCTATTATTGTAAGTAAAATAGCTTGGTGGTATAAGAACAGAGACATAGACCAATGGATCAGAACAGAAGACTAAGGTATAAAACCATTTTCACATGGCCATCTGATCTTTGACAAAGCAACCAATAACATGCACTGGGGAAAAGAATCCTTCCTCAATAAATGGTGATGTGGAAACTAGATAGCCACATGAGAAGACTGAAACAGAATCTGTACCTCCCACTACTCTAAAAAATTAATTAAAAATGGGTAACAGACTTAAATCTAAGAGATGTGACAAGAATTGCAGAAGACAATATTGGAAAACTCTCATCAGCTAAGGTAATGAATTTATGAAGAAGACCACAAAGACAATCACAGCAATAAAAATATTAATTAACTAATGGGACATGATTAAAGAGTTTCTGCACAGCCAAGGAAATAGTGTAGATAATAGACAACTCAGAGAACAAGAGAAATATTTGTATGATATACATCTGATGAATGACTGATAACCAGAAATCTATAAAGAATTCAGCAAATCAGCAAGAAAAAAATCAAACAACCCCATTTAAAAAGGGGGAAAATATATGAACTAAACCTTTTCAAAGATAGACTAATGGACAATAGATATATGAAATGCTGCTCAGTGTCTATACTTTGATTTTTTAATCAAAAATCCCCAAAGAGCTGGTGCTGGTGTGAATTCAGGAAAAACAGAGTCCTCATATACTGTTGGTGGGACTGCAAAGTAGCGTGACCTCTGTGGAAAGGTGTAGGAATATAGACAACTTAAAACACTAAAGGCAGCCCTGCCATTTGATCCATCAATTACACTTTTGGGTATTACCCAAAGGGGGGGGAAGTAATTTCATCAAAAAGACAAGCACTTGAATGTTTATTGCAGCATTCTTCAGAATTGAAAAATTTGGAGGGTAGTGCCTGTGGCTCATTGAGTAGGGTGCCGGCCCCATATACTGAGGGTTGTGGGTTCAAACCCGGCCCCAGCCAAACTGCAACAACAAAAAAATAGCCAAGTGTTGTGGCGGGCACCTGTAGTCCCAGCTTCTCATGAGGCTGAGGCAAGAGAATCATCTAAATCCAGGAGCTGGAGGTTGCTGTGACCTGTGATGCCACAGCACTCTACTGAGGGCAACAAAGTTAGACTCTGTCTCAAAAAAAAAAAAAAAAAAAAAAAGATTGGAATCAACTGCAGTGTCCATCAATACATGAGTAGATTAATAAAATGTGGCATACATATATAAAAAATTGTGAATGAATACCTTTTGTAACAACCTAGATAGAAGTGGAGACTATTCTTCTAAGTCCAGTATCACTAGAGTGGAAAAACAAACACCACGTATAATTACTATTAAATTGGACCAAATGTGCACATTCAGCAGTAAAACTCAACAGAAATCAGATAAGTGGGAGGCTGCAGTTGGAAAGCAGTAAATTTACACCTAACAGGTATAATGCACACTATCTCGGTGAGGGGCACACTTATAACTTTGACTGAAGTTGTATAAAACCAATTCATGTGACCAAAACATTTGTACCTCTGTAATATTTTGAAATTGAAAAGAATAAAAGTAAAAGAAACAAAAAGCACCAACAATGAAAAAAAGAACTTCTGCTTTCCAAAAGACAGTGTCAAGAAAACAGGTATTAATAGAACAGTCATAGACGTGGAAAAGATATTGACAAAAGACACATATGATAGAAGACTGTTATCCAAAATACAAAAAGAACTCACAAAACTCAACAATATGAAAATTGCTAACCTAATTTTAAAATGGTTAAAAGACTTGAAGCAACATTTGAATAAAGAAGTTCAAACAAATGACGAACAAACATGCAACATAATGTTCCATATCACATGTCATTAGGAAGTTGTAATTTCAACAACAATAAAATGGTTGTTGGTATACAATGGGTACCCATTGGATGCAATGGCCAAAAGCAAACATTGACAACAGCAAGTGCCAACAAGGATGTGGAGCTCTTGCTCATTGCTGGTGGGATCACAAAATAATATGGCAAGACAATTTGTCTGTTTCTATTAAAATTAAACAAAAGCTTACTATAAGATTTAGTAATTGTGCTCCTTGGTTTTGAAAATTTATAAACACATGAAAACCTTCATGTTCTCTTTATTTGTAATTGCCAAAACTTGGATGAAATTAAGATGTCCTGCAGCAGGTATATTGATAATTAAACTATGATAAATACAGGTAATGGCATATTTTCTATATTAAATAGAAATTAGCTACCAAGTCAGGGGTTGATGTGAAAATACTATATAGATATGAAGTCTGCAATTTAGGTTTGTGAACTCATCCTAGAAAAAGTGCAACATGCCTCATCTCTGAATACACTGTGGTCACTTTTAAAATGTTCCCCTTGGGAAGCTAGGCATTGATGCCAGAACCAAGTCTATCCTTCAAAGCAGTTTTGGAACTCGATTTCTGGAATGGCTATAAAAGCTGTCATCATATTACATTGATGTCCTGAATGTCAACAAAATGTCTTCCTTTCAACATTTACTTTATATTCAGGTAAAGAAAAGAGTCATTGGGGGTCAGATAATGTGGATAGGGAGAGTGTTTCAATACAGTTAATTGTTTACGGGCTAAAAACTCCCTTATAGACAGTAATATGTGAGGTGGTACATTGTTGTCATGCAAGAGCCATTGGCCAAGATTTTCAGTTAAGACTTTCCTAACTGTTTATCACTATTTACTTGGTCTACTATACTTCCCATAGTCAGCTGACAATTTGGACCCAGAATTTGATGAATTTGTGCAATATTTTGTTAGTTCTGCTCATTACTGAAAGCCCTGGCCTCTCTTCATCAGTGATACTTTTTCTCCCCTCAGAAAAATGTTTAATTCATTTAAAATACACTAATGTTTTCTTCATGATATTATCCCCATAAATTTTGATCAACATGCCCTTGAATTCACTTCCATTCTTGCAAAGTTTAACAAGAAATTTACAAATGTTTGTTCGTTAGTCTAATGAAATCCATACATTCTAGAGATAGCACACAAAAACACCAAACATCAATATACCAAGGTTATGAACTTTACCAAGTTGTTAGTACAGTGCCACCAATGTAAGTACTCTATGGCAGGGTCACAAACCTACTTGTCAGATCTCTTACAAGTAAGTGAAAAATCCAAAGTAAAAATATTACATTCTGTATATCTCCAACTATATGACCTTCTAGAAAAGGCAAAACTATGGAAAGAGTTAAAACATGAGTGGTTATCATAGAATTTTCAGTGCAGTGAAACAATATTGTTTGATACCATAATGATTAACATGTATCCGTATATGTTGGTCCCAAACCAGTGAATGTACAACAGCAAGAGAGAAGTGTAATGTAAACTTTGGGCTTCAGGTGATAGTGATGAGTTTGTATAGGCTCAACAACCGTGAGGAATGTTGCACTCTAGCGCATTGTGACGTTGATAGTGGGGAAAATATGTATGTGTGTGTGTTCAGGGGGTTTCGGGGGGTACCCTTGGGTTTCTTTTTGGTCAATTTTCCTGTAAGCCTAAATTTCCCCTCAGATGAAAAATATTTAAGTACATTTTTAGTACTAAGAATGCAAAAAATTAAATAACTTAAAATATGAAAGCATGTTATTTATGTTTTGTGTTGTTTATATTCTCACTAGAAACTTTCTTAATTGTAGGGCTCTTTGCCAATGCCCAGGCTATGGTTTATCCAGTGGCTCTCACTGTCCTGTAAGAGCCACTGGATATTACAGGAAAAGCCCTGTCTGTGGAAGTGCACTACTGTCCCTCATCTCACTCTCCACATGCTCTGTTCTGTTTTGGCAAGACGTCCACCCTCTCCTTCGCTCTGAACCCATTAGTGTCACCGGGGGCATTCTCCACTCATGGTGACCCAGTAAGGAAAACAAATAAGAGACATTTCCTAATACATTATTCATATGCATCTTAAGTATTTATATGCAAAACTCTAAATATGATTATTTTTAAACTATAGATAGCTAATTTTTTAACAAGGGAAGATAGCCTTATAAATATGAAAGAATATAGTTGGAGGTCATCTCTAACACAGACTAAATTTAAGCGTGTGTGTGTGTGAAATAATAAATCAATATAAAAAATACACTAAGCACCACAGGCATTTCAACCCAATTAGCACTATGAATCTACCCAATGTTTTTTCAGTCCTAGTCTCTGATGCTCCATTTGGCATTTCTATTCTTCCATGTCACTTCTCATTAATGAATTGGTTCCGTCACTGTCATTTGGTGACTTCTGCATTCTCTTTTTACTTCATTAACTGATTATTTTCTAATTGCTATTTTATGCCACTGTTTGATTCATTGGCTTTTAATGTCCCATTTAATTGACTTCTTTGTTTGAATGACGTGAGGGAAAATGTGACTGAATGTATTATTTAGCTTCCAAATTCTGATACAGTGAAAGCTAATTTTGATTGTTCCATTTTCTAGATAGGAAAAGTGAGGAAATACATCTACCTTCTATTAAAACATATTTCATTCAAGTACTATCACTTCTTGACATTTTCAATTTCTTGTCCAAAACAAATAGCTTCAGAGAAAAATAAATGTACACTATATTTTCATGATTTATTAAAATTTGTATCATTTTTCACTTTTTTTCTATTTTGTTTTGGCAAGATGTCCACTCAACTTGATGGGATTGTAAATCCTGTGAATCAAAGAAATTAGTGATTATGAAAAGAGTATATTTGAGCCTTTATCAGCTGTGTTGTTACCAAATAGTAATTTTACTAAGGAAAATTAGAAAAAAATTATAAAATTTCTAAGGCTCAATTTATTTTCATGTTTGATGTTTTCTTATTGCAATAATCACTGAGGAGGCACAGAAAATTTAACATGGCTAATTTCATGTAGAAAATATGTAAAAGAATTGAGATGTATGAAAATTTCTGAACAGAAAAGAAAAATTTGAGTTCTACCTATATTCTAATATAAGGAATTCTAGGGTGTCCAAAAGTCATGGAGTATATTCAACACTGAGAAAGATAAAAGACAAAGGCTCTTCCTCTTCAACCCGTGATGGTCACATCTGTCAACCCCATTTACAAAGCCTTGAGAGAAGGCTGGTGTGGTGGCTCATGCCTATAATCCCAGAACTTTGGGAGGCCAAGGTGCGAGGATTATTTGAAGTCAGGGGTTTGAGACCAGCCAGGGCAGCATAGCAAGACTCTGGCTGTATACAAATTATATATATATATATATGTATATATATATATATTAGATATATAAAAAAATATATAAAATATATATATCTATATATATTAGGCATGTGCCTCTACTTCCAGCTACTTGAGAGTTTCAGGCAGGAGGATAAATTGAGCCAAAGACTTCAAGGCTTCCCTGAGCTATGATTCTATCACTGCATTCCGGCTTGGGTGACAGAGTGAGACTCAGTCTTAAAACAAACAAACAAACAGATCCCGCGAGTGTTCACAGGTTTCTGCTTCTTTGTTATTCTTGAAGATGATAATCTCAGTCAAAGCTGGAAATTCTGTGAGTTGAGTGTAAAATCTTAGGCAGAACATGTTTGCTTCACCCTCACCCTGGGTTGGTAGCCCTTTTGTGGAATACACTCCATCCTCATATTTTCACATGGAAAACAAAGCTCTCTCTCATTATCAAAGTGAGATAATTTTCCATGTCTTACTTTTTGATTTCAAAAGTTTTCTTTCCCTCTGTTTCCTTTTGAGGACATGTTTGCCATTAGCGCAAGTTTCTAAATGCCTGAGTCAAAAACATCAAAAAAGAGAGATGCTGGACCATTTGATTCATTTCAAATAGAAGAGGGGATGATACTATGAGAAATTCAAATGATTTAAGAGTGATTCTCCCACAAGAAACAAAGTAATTTCCATACAGTGTAATGAATGCTGTAGTGGATAACAATGGGCATATGAAGCTTGAGACCAACTTCCCTGAGAAGAGGGGATTCATGAGCATTAAGCTAATTTTAAAGAAGGAGTAGGGATATGTTGAAGTAATGTAGGAGAGATCGTGCTCTGAAAAGCACCCTGTGAAAGGGAAAGGAAATGGACCCTGCTGCTCATTTGCAAGGGCTCATGTTAGTTCTGACAAAGGAAGGGATCTGAAGCCAGTGGTGGGAAGGTGGGCTGGGGGCAGAGAGCAGCCCCAGGGTCCTGAATGATCACATTGTTCACAGACATCTAGGATTTTCATATGGGCAGTAAGAGAGCTCTAACTATTTAAAGCAGGAAAAAATAACATGACTAGAAAACATAGGCCAAAGCTGGTGTGCGTCAGCAGGCAAGAAAACACTCCAAAGGGTGCAGCAAGGACTGAATCAAGCTGGAACCATGGTTATTATCCATTGAATCACAATCAGATTTGTTTATCACGGAGGAATCTAACAAAGTGCACAAGGCACTGACCGCAGGGTACCAGAACTATAAAGGCCTATGTGCCCCGTGTGAAGCACAGGAAATTAGAGTTTCTGGTTCTTTGTTTGTTTGTTTTTCTTGCCATATTTTGCATTTTCTCTAACTTTTGGTGATCCTCCAGAAGGTACTAACAATAATATATTTATAACTGAAGAAATGGATCATTTTTCAGAACTTTAATTTTCTTAAGTCTATTTTGAATTCAAGATGCTGAAGGCCTTCATCCAAATTGCCCAGTAACGAGTAGGGAATCATAGACAACTCCTCTAAAGATGGAAGCTTCCCTCCATGAAACTCCCTGCCAGTTGGCCAGAGGACAGTCAGCGGTGCTATCAAAGCTGGCAGGGCAGCCTCCTCATTATCCGTACGTGGTGCCTGAGCTTTGCATTTCCTTTAAGTTTCTGTTATGGGTCAATGCAAGAGTTTGAAAGAACTTACCACACCAAGGCCTGTTAGTAATTTAATATCCAATGTTTCTTTAGTAGCTTAGATAATTGGCCTAGAAAAATAAAATTCAATTTTAAATTTATTCAAATTGGTAAATCATTTAGAAAAATTTTGTCTTAGGAATGGTTCAAGTAAAGGTGACAGCAAGCTATTAGCAAAAACAAAATCTGCATAAATTTTTTTGTTGGGCAGTAATATAATATAAAGGGAACATCTTAACATCTCCTTGGTCATTGCAAATCCCAAAGGATGTGAACAATTTGTAGAAGAATCTGGAAAATTATAGCAATACAGATTGCCTTGCAAAATTAAAAAAGAATCATAGTGAGTGTGTGTTCCAGTTTTTCACAATAAGCATTTGGTCTAGAACTGGCAATAACTGTTGTCCTGATACCCATTTAGATTAACATTCAGTGTCATGGCTTCATTTTATAGTTGAGATTAAGTGCATATATTTTAAGAGAAGATAAAAAAAAAACCACTTTACAACTAATATAATAAATGCTTATATATTTGCAGAACAACCAAAAAATTTTCCTTACCTTCTCTCTTAAACTCACCACAGTTTTAATAGGTTTTTTGAAAGCATTTTATTATATTCACAGGATTTCCAAAGTGCAAGACAGATAAACATTTTGGAACCACAATGGAGCACTACATTATTCCAACGTGTTAAAATATTTAAAATGCTTTATGTTCTTATAAAAAATTATGTTTTGTCTTGTTTTCAATTTAACAACGCTGAGATGGCTATTTAGGAAATAGGTGCTAGGAATAATTCTATGCAATTTCAGGTAGTTCAATGATGGATAACCCAATCCACAACCTAATAATACACAATTCAATAAAGTGAGGAAAAGCAGAGTAAGAAAATAGCTCAATAGAGCAAGATAAAAATATAATTTAGTCTTGACTTTCAATCTAATTTTTGGAAACAGATGCTCTAGAATATTTCTGTTTGCTTTTTTCTATGCTAAGCTGATTATAGCCCTTAAGGTTTGAGATTTAAAACAATTAGAATCCAAAAAAATCAGAACCCTAAACTGAGTGGCAGAGATGTTGATGAACACAATCACTATTTAGAGATGGTTCTCAGAGAAACAGCCTAATATTTATTAAAAAAAAAAAAGTTTCATTAATGAAAGAGGTGCTAAAAAAAGACAATTACAAAAATTGTCCTGAACATTTTCTCTAATACTGCAAAATAAACCTTTCCACCCTTAAATTTTCAAGAAATAAAACAAAGCTCATTGCCATCAGTTAGACCAATACAAAACAGCAGCTTATTTAGACAGATGGTTCAATAACCTTCCAAATGAAGGTCATATTGTAGTCTGTATCTTTTTGTGGCGTAACTCGAAAGGAAAAAAAACATTTCCACAAGACCATAACATCCAGACAGTAAAAGTTCCCAAAGAAAATTCAAAACTTTGGCAGATGCTTCATAATATCTATTCATTTCAAAATCCGACTACCCTCCCCACTACTACCACTCTAATAGAAACAACCATTTGGGATACAGACCGATTGCTATAATAAGCTTTCAGCTTATAGCCCTCCATAACCCAAAGTATTTTTCAAACTATTTTTAGATTAATATTCATTAAACATCACAATGAACACAACATTTCCTTATGTTTACTAACCAAAAATAGATTTTTATTTGAAGCAAAATAATCACAAATAGATTTTTATTTGAAGCTTTTCACATTCAAGTGCCATTCTTTTTTTTTTTTTTCTTCTTATTCTCCATAATAAGTCCGTATTCCATTCAGGCTTCACATAATGTTTGCTACCAAAGTCATACATTTGTCTATTGCATTGATTGGCTTATATGATTTTCCAGCCAAAAATAAAAATAAAAAGCCCTTATTTTTCTCCTTACATCTATATTCATGCCCCACATTCTGTCGTGTTTACTTACAAAACCAAACTGTTCTACTTTGATGCTAAAATGACATATATTTTCTCTCTCTAGAGGTGTGATGTTTATGATACTTCTTAAACTAATGTTTCTAAAAGATAAGGGAACAAATGTTTTCCATTCTTTGTATTCCACCACAGTCCTTAACATATAAAAGGTGGTCCACCCTTGCTGATCTCCCATCGCTCACTGCTCAACTCAGTCTCATCAGATACATTTTATATCTTCATCTAAGAAAATGGGAGGTATCATAAGAATTGTGCGTCAACCATCTACTGCAAAGCAAATTGATCTACTAAAAAAATAGCTGTTGCTTCTTTTGTTTTAGGGCAATAGCTGCACTTACACCATGTCCTCATAAACTCATCTCTTCAGCCTTGATTTGCCTCATTTCTTCTTCCATACTCTTCCTTCTCACAACTGAATAATTCTCATTGGCTGGAAGTAAAAATTTCTGCTACCACATTGCATGGCTTTGAGCCACACAGTTCTCTCTTCTCTCTATTCTTTGGTTTCAGTTAGCATCTGTGTAATAAGTTTCTCTCACCACAGAAAAAACAAATCCCCACCAAGATTTCACATCAGACAGAATAGCCAAAGGCTTTCAAAGCAGTCACCCCTCACCTGACTCAGACATGTATGAAACCAGAGTCATCATTTCCTTCTGAAACCTGATCTTCCTCAGAAAATGTCATCATCACCAAGCCAGAAATCTAGAAGGTATTTGTGAGTATTGCTTTGTCCTTCCATCACAAACAAAATGAATCATAAAATATATAGTGATTTTTTTACCTTCTAAGTACCACTTCAGGGAACCTGGCTGTTTTTACTAATTTCTCAATAAATTTTAATCTGGTTTTTGCTTGCTACAGTTCAAGAAAACCACTCATTAACTGCTGTCATATTTCTAAATGGATGGAAATGACCTTCCTCCTCTTACTTGACCTTATAGTAGATTCAGAAACTGTCTTCTTCAATAGCCTTCTTTGTTAATACTTTCCATTATCAGATTACATGTCATAGCTTCCCTCCATCCGTTTTCTGGTTCAGCAAACATAATTGGACCATTAAATATTTGAGTTTCACAAGGCTCCATCATGGGCTCATCTGTTTTCTTTTTCTCAGTGTGAGACCTGACTAATATTTGAAGCTTTCATCCCAGTGTACATGTCTGCTCTGTCATCTTAGCCTAAATTTACTAATGAAAGCTATTCCCAAAACTCTTTGTTTCTGTCCAGTCCTTCATTTACTGTTCCCCTGTTCCATATAGCTTTTCTTCATTGCCCTTATCAGCTTAATTCACACGTCATTTCTTTCTTCACTATTGAACTCTTAGGTATGAGGTCAAAAACCATACCTTCTGACTCGGTGCCCATAACACAGTGGTTATGGTGCCAGCCACATACAGCAAAGGTGGATGGGTTCAAACTTGGCCTTGGCCTGCTAAAACAACTGCAACAACAACAACAACAAAATAGCTGGACATTGTGGTGGGCGCCTGTAGTCACAGCCCCCTTGGGAGGCTGAGGCAAGAGAATCGCTTAAGCCCAAGAGTTTGAGGTTGCTGTGAGCTGTGACATGATGGCACTCTACCAAGGGCAACATAGTAAGACTGTCTCAAAAAACAAAAAACATAGTTTCATTTTTTTTATTGTTCATACTTATAATATGTAGGTATCTAATAGATATTTGTTGAATTAATAAAACCATTAAAATTGTGACTAACTTATTACAATTTTTGAAAAATGGATAATGACTCAAAGATGTCCAAAATCAGATTCACAATTTCACTGTATACCTACCTGGTCTTCTTCCAATGTATCCTCGTCAAGGTAGAAAGGGACTTTTTTTTCACTTTCAATGTATCGGAAGAATTATAAAATTTAGTTATTTAACAATGGAGTTTATTACTTAAAGCCTCAACAGTTTTGATTTGGTGATAAATTGTTTTCTGATTGTGAATCAGGCATTACTACAATTGATCTATTTCTTTCAGATATAAGTTTAGATGAAAATAGTCATACTGGGCTGGGTATAGTGGCTGATGCGTGTAATCCTAGTACTCTGAAAGGCTGAGGCAGGAACATCCCTTGAGCTCAGGAGTATAAGACCACCCTGAGCAAGAACGAGACTCCATCTCTACTAAAATTAGAAATATTAGTTGGGCCTTTGGTGGGTGCCTGTATTCCCAGCTACCAGGGAGGCTAAGGCAGGAGGATTGCTTGAACCCAGGAGTTTGATGTTAATGTGACTTAGGCTCATGTCAATACATTCTAGCTTGGGCAACAGAAGGAAGTTGTGTTTCAAAAACAAAAGAAAAGAAAAGGAAAAAAAAAAGAAAGAACATTTTCATGATAGGATAACTTGAGATGCTTACTTATCTTGAGACAAACAATCCAAGGAAAAATAGTATTTTTCTTTTTTGTCCATAGGGAGGCACACCGATTGCAATCTTTGTGGCTTACTTGAAAATTAGACCCAGTGATCTTTGTCTTCCAAGGCTAAAAGAAAAGGATTGTGTTTATATGAACACTAAGAATTTAACAGGCACATTCAGATTTTACTCAATACCCTTATTCTATTCTTACATTTACATTCTGTATGAGAATATGCCTTACAAGTATTTATTAGACTATCTGATGATACTTTCATTTTAAAGCAACTTCCATCTGTTAAATCATTCAGCCTCTAGAAATTTTAATGAATCAAATATCACATGAGCATCGTGAATGTGCATTTTTCCTAGGGAAGTAAATTTCTTTCTATTTGATGCTGAAAGAGGTATTCTCTTTCTAAAGACGTGACTGTGTTTGTGCAGTCTAAAGCGTCACTGTATTAAATACGCGTTTTGCATGAGTCATGTCATGTCATTGTATAAGAAGACAATGTAGGTCTGATAGCAAACAAAGTAATATTGTGTAGTCATTCAGAAAAAAGAACAAAAGAAAAGCTACACTTTGACTCCTTTTGAAATACAGTGACTCAAGAAGATAGTATCATTCAAGATATTTCTTCTTACAAAACAAAATAAAATTTGTAATTTGAAACAACTATGTCGCTATTGTTAAATCAAGTTCTGAATTGATGATTTCTTGCATCATATATTGTTGAAAATGCCTATAGCAAAGTAAATCATGTTCATTTTGATGGAAATATGAGTATACTCTTACATACGTACTATTGCATACTATTATTTGGTATGATATTTGACATATTAGTCTATGGCTACAACCCTTAATTTCCTGGAATTAAATTGGCTAGAATATCACTAATATCATTTGAAATATAAATGCCAGCTAATGGCACTGAGAATCATGTGAGTAATAAAAGCAGAGAAGTACACATGCCTGTCCTTCTTGAAATGTTGGGTCAGTTCACTTGTATTAATACCATATTGACTGATACAGGTTGAATTCTGTACCCCCCAAAGATACGTAGATGTCCTCACTCTCAGCACCTCAGAATGTGACCTTATTAGGAAATGGGGACATTGGCGCTTTAATTAGCATTGATCGTACCAGAATGGAGTGAACCCTTAATCTTCTGTGACTGGGGAGCTTATAAGAAGATGAACATGTGAGTCCAGAGGGACACAGGGAGAGCATCAAGTGGTGATGGTAACGCTGCCATCATGAGAAACTAGATGAGAGGCTCAGACAGATTCTACTTTAGAATTCTCAGAAGGGAACAGCTGTGTTCCACCAGAATTTTGGACTTCTAACCTGCAGAGCTATGAAAGAGTACATTGATTTTGTTTTAAGTAATCCAGCACATGGCACCCTGTTATAGCAGCCCCAGAAAACCAATACACTGGCTACACTAAGCTGGCAGTTCCGTGTGTACATGCCCATGTTTACCTTAGTTCCTTCAGAGTTCTGCCTCTTTGTAGCCCGATCATAAAGGCTTATCTGATATCTTTAACAAAAGTATGCATTATTCGCATGTTCCACAAACTGATACAATCAAACTTACTATTCACAGTTATTTGAATTTTTTAATGAACATTTGGTATTAGTATTAGTTTGAAGTAGGTCTTATTTTCACACACACACACACAAAATCATGGCCATGCCATGAATGAATTTTTGTTTGCTAAATACAGTCTCATTTCTTTTCCTTTTAGGATGTCTGTCTCTACCTTGAAACAAATGTGCACCCGAGGCAATAAAAGTATTTGTCAGTATAAAGCAACCGTAGGCAGATTGCCCAACCAGTAACTATATGCAGGGCTGTATTACAATTAACTGTTATGAATGATTTCGAATAGTGAAGGACAAAGGCCTTGCCAGATGGTTTATACCCTGTTAATGCAACTGGTTGTTCGTTGTGTTTTTATAATATCTCAAGAAATGTATGTTCACTTCAAATATTTTCATAATTGAAAACAGTAGAAATTCTAGTGTTCATCTAATTAGTAACTAACAAATTGTCAAACAGATCCTCTTGCAAAATTTATTTAAAGGAAAAAAAAAACAATACTTCTAAACAATCCTTCATTAGTTAGAAGCAAAGCAGAAATGTAGGCCAGCTCTTTCTCTACTGTGACCTTTTATATTATATAAATCACAGCTTAAAACCCTGGAAAGTGTTTTTCTCTAGTAAACGAGTAATGTATACATCGCATAGTGCACACTAGTCGTCTCTTTCTAGCTGTGACAGACTGTTTCGGGGGAGCAGTAAGAACAACAAAAATAGTGTTTGGAGACATTAAAGTACTTACAGGATAATGAAGACAGGAGGACATGAGAGTTTGGACAAAGGACAGTGCAAAGAAGAGACTCTGAAAGTTAGCTCTCTTTCTTTTTGTCTCAGATATTTTCAGTTTTGTAAGTGGTGATTCAGATATTGAGAACGTGAGAGAGGGTTCAAAAGACTCCCATGGCTAGGAGACCACAATGCAATCTAGGGCCCATTAAGGAGGAGAAGCCTCATCACACATGTTGTTTCCTGTTGGGAACCCCAAAAGGATACTCCTAGAAAATAAGCATGAAATCAAAGTTGATAAACATGGACAAAGCTTTAAATTCAAAATCTTCATTAGCTCAATCCAAGATCAGATTAAAGTCTCCCAGAGTAACTGTTCTCTTAGAGCAATATAGTCATGCAGAGTGCCCTGTGTTTTTTTTTTTTTAATTTTAAAATTTTGTTTTCATTTTTAATTTTTCAATAAGTAAAATCAATCAGTTAAAGATAAAAAGCGGATATATATATATAAAGAATAATGTAGACATTCAAAAGGATTCAACCGTTTCAAGAAACAACGGTGTCAACTAAACTACCAGCGGAAAGATCTTAGATCTGATACATGAATTCTGTAAAGTTTCAGGGTATAAAATTAATGTACAAATATCAGTTGCATTTTATAAGCCAATAGCGATGAAGCTGAGAATCAAACGAGAAGGCAATACAGTTTTAAATAATTACACAAAATGGAAATACCTAGGAATATATTGAACCAGAAAAGAGAAAGAACTATACTAGTTACACTACGAATTACCAATAAAAGAAATTATAGACAACATAAACAAAGGGAAACACAGATGATGCACATGGATTCTGAGAATTAATACCATTAACATGACCATATTGCTAAAGCAATCTGCAGATTCAAGGTAATCACTATCAAAACATTAGTGCTGACAAGGGGTGGTGGCTCACGCCTGTCATCCTTGCAGTCAAGGAGACGAGGGGTGGTGGATCCTCTGAACTCAGGAGTTTGGGACCAGCCCGAGCAAGATCAAAAAATCAGAAAAAATAGTCAGGTGTTGTGACAAGCACCTGCGGTCCCAGTTACTAGTGAAGCTAGGACAAGAGAATCACTTAAGCCCATGAATTTGAGGTAGCTGTGAGCTATGACACCATGACACTATACCCCAGGTGACAGAATGAGACTCTGCTTCAAAAAAAAAAATGTTATTTTACACAAGATTACCAAAGCTGTCTTCAGCTACAGGCACAAATGTGTATGTGATACAGTTCGCAGGCACCCTGGCTTGGTCAGCGCCAGCCACCCAAGAGGACCTGCCACGCCTTCTCAGCTTAGCCCCGTGGTGTTGGTGCCACGGGCCAGGGGAGGCGGAGCTGGAGAACCAAGTGAGGCAGAGAGGGTGAGCTCAGCCGAAGCCGGAGGGTCCCCAGTTAGTTGAGAGAGACCCTGGTACAGCCTGCGCTGCTGGGCGTGCCAATCCCAAAACCACCCTTGGACCTCGACAGCCCTCCTCTGGCAGCACGGCTCCCCTGTGAGCATTTCACAGGCCCAAGGGTGATACAGGCTTCTCCCATTCTGGAATGAACAGGGACTCCTCATTTATTAGGCCTGGGCAATTTGATGAATAGACTGTATCCATTCATTACTGCGTTCATTCACCTTGCCACAGCAGAAGAGATTATATCCTTTCATTTGTTAACAAGCCCTGTCCTAATGCAACTGTAAAGGACCTGTGTGACTATATATACCCCTAGACAAAGACCTCAAGCAGGGAAATTTCCTGACTTGGGTCTTTCTTTCTGCTGAAAGCTCTGGTGGTTTTTCTGTATTCTTTTCTATAAAATAAATTCTGTTTTTCCATTGATCTGTGGTGGATGGATTCATTCCTCAAATCTCAGAGACCAAGGACCTATTGAAGAAAAAAATTCCAGTAACATAGGTACCACACTGCACACTTCAAATTATAGTATAAGGATATTATAACCAAAGTATCATGGTACTTGTTTAAAAATAGACATATAAATCAAGGGAACAGAATAGAAAAACAAGAAATAAAGCCACATATCTATAGCCAACTGATCTTTGACAAAGGCAGCAGAAACATTGGCTAGAGAAAGGACATCTTTTTAAATAAATGGTACTAGAAATGTTGGATTAACACACAAAGAAAAATAAAATGGGAACCCTATAATCTAACTATATACAAAAATCACTCAAGATAGATTAAAGACTTTATTATAAGATAGGAAACAATAAAAGTACTAAGGAAAAGTCTTCCTGATGTTAGTGTAAGCAAAGAATGTATGACTCACAAGCACAAATACAAATACAAAAAAGAGATAGAACATAAAATATAAAGCTTTTGCCCAGCGAACATGATGAGAACAATGAATGAACATCCTGCCAAATGGAAGAAAATATTTGCAAACTATGCAACCAACCAGATCCAATATCCAGAATTCAGAAAATAAACAACTCAACTACAAAACAACAAAATGACCCTATTAAAAACCAAGCAAAGAATATGAGGAGGCATTTTTCAAAGGAAGACACACAACTTCCCACAAGAATATGAAAAAATACTCATAGGAATCATTAGAGAAATGGAAATTAAAACCATAATAAGACTGGCATTGCACAAATTAAGAAGTCAAAAAGTAAAAGAGCACGGTGAGTATCTAGAGGAAAAAAATATTTAGGCACTAGTGGAAGGCATGTAAGTTATTACAACATCTGTGGAACACTGTATGAGGATTTCTTAAGGAGGTAAATTAAAACTACCATTCGATCCAGCAATCCCACTCTTAAGTACAAAGATAGAGAGTCAACCAAAATGTCCATTAATGAATGAAATGGATGATTGGACAAAAGTGTGTATATATAAACACACACACACACACACACACATATATATATATATATATATATACACATTATATATATACACGTATACATATATACACACACAGAGGAATATACTTTTATCCTATATATGTATTTATATATCTACTTTTATCAAGTCTCTCTATGTGTGTGTATATATATATTATTTATATGTATTTACACACACACACACACATATACATAACAGACACACAAATAAAATGAAATGCTATACAGTCCCAACAAAGAAAAAAATCATTTTTAGCAATATGGATTCCTGTGAGCTTCTGTTCACCACATTTACATGAACTGATCAGTATACAAACCAATTTATGTTTGTAATTGTTTAAAGATATCTTATTTAATATATGTTGTTGATTCATTAATACCAAATTCTTTTTTTTTTTTTTTGAGACAGAGCCTCAAGCTGTCACCCTGGGTAGAGTGCTGTGGCATCACAGCTCACAGCAACCTCCAATTCCTGGGCTCAAACGAGTCTCCTGCCTCCGCCTCCCAAGTAGCTGGGATTACAGGCGCCCGCCCCAATGCCCGGCCATTTTTTGGTTGCAGCCATCATTGTTGTTTGGCGGGCCCAGGCTGGATTCGAACCTGCCAGCTCAGGTGTACGTGGCTGGTGCCTTAGCCCATTGAGCCACAGGCGCCGAGCCATCAATACCAAATTCATGGTCAATAGCATTATAACTCATGGTTGAACTTAAAGCTTATCTAACACATGTGTTTTCTCCTTGAGAATCAAAACAGTGTTCTCATTCTTAGTAACACGATATAGCACTTCGCCACTGCATTTGGGAGTCTTTTTACAGTGTGAAACCACCAATTTAAAAAACACAACATGTGAACCACATAAAACTACCTAGACTATAAGAAAGGACATTTGTTTACATTATGAGATTGAAAACAAGAAGGAAAAATGTGGAATTTGTTTTACCTCAGCTGGAAATGTGCACTACAGGTGGCTCTAATTTTTTGGCACCCTAAACCCATGAAATCACTGTGACTGTTTATTGTTGGGGCTACAAATAAACTTCTGGGAGCAGGTAGATTCACAAATACATAAATTGTGAATAAAGAGGGTTGACTGTAACCATCATTTTAGAATTCTATATGTAGTGAAAATCTTTCTCAAAACTTTAGGATAAAAGCCCAAATATTCAAAAATAATTTGTCTCAACAACAATAATAATAGTATTATAGTAGTAATAATAAAAATAATTACAAGAGAATTAAAGTAAATCACTAAGGAAATGATCACACTGAAGAAAATTATTACAGGTGAAATCCCAGAAATGAAAGAAAGGTAAAAAGCAACACATCTGGTTACATAAATACGAGGGGCAATGGGTATAGAAAATGACTATCACCATGCTACTGATAATTTGCAACACAATTTTCTATATTTTACTTATTAGTAAGTAAAAGTTAAAGTCTCATAACCATGAATGAGCCCAGAATTATCCCTAAGATAGTAAAATTATGATGGAGATAATATGTATGAGAGGGTGTCTATATATCTATACACACACAAACATGAATATTTATACGTATATAATAGGTATATAAATATACACACAAATATGAAATTATATGCCTGTATAACATATGTATGTGCATAAATGCAAATATCAAGGGAAAAACATAAAATAATTACAAAGTAGTGTTTATGTATATTTTAAAGTGTTTGAACATATAGGATATATTGTTTGCTTTGTGTTATGTCATTGGGTTGACTTTCCTATTGTCAGCCATATTTGATATCGAACACTTGACATGTGGCTAGTCTGAATGCCAAAATGTGTATGGAAACACACATACTGGCTTCTAAAATTTATTGACAAAATATTGAATAATACATTAATAAAATCATATTAATTATGTATTAACACCATAATATTTGATATATGAGATTCAATGAGAGCATATTATTAATATTATTTTCTCCCAAATTTTAAACTTTTAATGATGACTATTAGAAACTTTTCAATTATATATGTGTCTGGCATTATATTTTTATTGTATGTTATGAGCAAAAAATAGATGCTAAATTCTTACACTAGAGTTAGTAGAAATGTAGTGTTCATATGTTAGAAAAGCAATTTGAATTTAAGTCTTGAATTTAAAAATAAAAATTACTAAATATTCTAAAACTTATCACAAATTACATGCTTTAAATGATCCTTAAAATGCAAAATATATGCCATGTATTAGACAATATTAAACAAAAAAAGATTACAATGGACTAAAAGCATTAAAAGTAGTGGGGTACAAGGAAAGGTTGAGTATAAAACTTCACATGCACTGTAAGAATGGTTTTCCACATGCTCTGAAGAATCATGTGAATTCCAAATTGTTGTTGAGTCAAAGTGTTTACATTTCTTTCTGCACTCTGGATTAGTTCTAAGGTTGTAATTTTCCTACAGTAAGCATAATTAATTCCTCTGTTATTTACATTACTATCTTTTTTTTCTTTTTTTTTTTTGCAGTTTTTGGCTGAGGCGGGGTTTGAACCCACCACCTCTGGTATATGGGGCCAGTGCCCTACTCCTTTGAGCCACAGGCACTGCCCAATTTACATTATTTTTTAAATATTCAGTTTATCATTATAAAGACAAGGAAATAATTAGTGAGAATCTCTGTGCCCCCACTATTTCATTTCTTACAGAAGACTTTATCTTAAAATGTATTTTGAATAATGGAAGTCATTTATGGTACCTGAAAATTTATAATTGACATGATATTATATAGTTCTTCAACTCTTTTGGCTTATTTATATGGTAAAAACTATTTTATATATGTACCTATTTTTAAAAAAATGTATTAACAAGTATGAGGATATAGATTGGCTAAACTGACACAAAAATTAGAAACTAATTTCTGTAACTCAATAATCTTCCCAGTGTCACAGATAATGTTATAATTTGCAATTGCGTAATCTCAACACACTACTATTATCACCTTTAGTGTCACTGCTCTGGAATTGCAATTCAAAGGTCTTTGTTATTTATTGCTTTAACTGAAGATCAATTTCTCAATCATTGAATTACATAAATTCATGAGAAGGACAGTATTTATCATCTCCATCTTCAATTTGCTAGAATTTTCTGTGCTGTCAGTACATCTAGATTTAAAGTAAACATTAAGTACAGTAGTTGATCTTTAGTCCATGAAGAGATAGGGCAGCTGAGATATTATAAATCATAATTCCTTCTTCCTATCTCTGTAATTATAAAGCCGGGAAGGGGAAGCCAATTTGTCTTTATTTTGACAAAAGAAACAAAGCATACAGTCTCTGTCACACTGTCATAAAGTAAAGATATGAACAGAAAAGCGAAGGCCCAATAAATTGTCAACAGAATACTACAGGCGAAGCTTCTTCCCTGAGCAGAACACAAAACCCTCATAACTTTTTAACACATATTTCTCTTACTAGATTTGTCACCGCCATGAAGACGTACCAGTGTTTTTCCTCACCAGAAATAATTTGCCAAACTTCTGCATAAAGTAGCTGATGCTCTTCAGCTTCACAGTCTCCTGGGTTCATACAGCTTTGGAGTTGAGTCTGTGCTTCTCCTGGGCTTAATTCAGCCAGTGACTGAGTACAGTCCATATACTAAGGCCTGGGCATTTTTGCCCAATATGAAATTACTCACATGAGTAAGTTTTCCTCCCAGAACACTCTGCTGAGTTGGTGACATTTTGGTCAGATGTGCAACACCTTAGCGGGCATTCTATTACTGACGGTGGTCTTGGAGGCAGACCATGTTACACGGATCCACACGCTGAGACTTTATCTGCCCGATTCTTCCCTCCCTAGTCTGTATTCACTGCGACCAGATCTGTTTCATGGTTTCCCAAGGCTTTGTCTGCTCAAATATTGTTTTAATCTTTCATAGGCATTTTTCTGCAATAAAAACGTTTTTTAGATCTCTGAGTATTCTCCAAACGTCTTTCCAAATGGAACATATTAGTTTGCATTCCCCCAAATCTCTTTAAATTGTGTTTTTATGAGAACTCTGTGCTGTGTGCACGCTCCATCCCCTGCTCACCAGATGGCTCTTCTTTCTGGGTTTCCTGGATAATGCTCTATTTTTTCCTTGATAAACTTTTTTACTGTTAATGTTTTTTGGTCTCTTTGTTTGATGCATTCTCTGTTTCTTGGTCTGACAGCCCTGGTTTTCTCTCTCCAGCCTTCTCCCTGTGTGCTTCTGCGGACGATCTCAGCCATCGTGATGCAGCTCCCAGCCACGTGCTGACGAGCCCACGATCTAAAGGTTAGACAAAGGAAGGCTGGACTAGTTTAGAAGAAACAGTGGATGTTCTGGGCAATAAAAGTGGAAGGATAATTTTATATAGATTATGAAAGAACACTCAACACGTTTGATTACACAGTAGATTTATAGGCTCTGGCTATTGAAGAAAAAAAAATTAACCCAAGGCACTGAATTCAGAAGATATGAAAGATAATAGTACTTAAATTAAGAACAAAAGGGAGAGCATGCTGGAGCTCTAAGCTGCTTTCTTTCCTGCTCTCCACCGAGCAGGAGCTCTTGCCCTAGTACACAGGTGGCTTGTACTAGATACCAGAAATGCCATGTTAGGGAGTTTTCTTGCTGTGAATACCAGGTGTAGAATTTGTGGGGTCAGGGGAGGAACTAGCAAACACTAATAAATATCAGCATTTCTGAATCAGTCCTGAATTTGTTATCACTAATCTCCAGGTGGCGTGATGAGAAGGTAAGCTTTGGCATGAAGGTCCGAGACATCGTTCTGACTTGCTGGGAGGATTAAACTGGGATGCTGAAAGCAAAATCTGAAGGAATGGCTGGGTCAGGAGTGGTTCCATGGGGTAGTTGTACCATGCTGAGTATGTCATGCAACTTACGGGAATAGTCAAGGTTCTATGAAAGAAATCACAGTGAGCATCAACCTTCATATTTTAAACAGTAAGGGAAAGGAGAAGGCCACTGGTTAAATTGCCCAAAGTCAAGGCAAGGGTTGCTAACAGACCTGGTGTTAGAATGCAGGCTACTGTTTTGTAGGTCTCCATACAAGGCAGCTCTGAAAAATAAGGAGGGATTAAGGAAATTTAAGAAAATTCTTTCTGTTTGAAAACCACTTTAGCAATGCCTTGCGCCAACCAAGTAAACATCAACATCGATTAAACAAAATGCCATACTTCACAGAGGGAGCCACAAGCTCTGGAGTGCAGCTGACAAATGTTTCGCTCCCCTTCGCCTGCCCCTCTCCCTGGAGCCTGTCAGTGCTGTTGGCTGCAGGGACAATCCACTCTACTCCTCTCAACGTTCTCTAAATTTAGAGCTGAGCTGCTCAGAAAATCATTCATCAAACATGAACAAACAGACTGATTGTTATTTCCAAAATACTGAAAACCTTGGATAAAAACTGAACACAAGCCTTTTTCTTCTTCTCTTTTTAATGTCAGCCTCATCAGTCTAAGAGGCTACTTCTTGGCCTCTGTTTGAAATAACTCATAGCTTTATTTCCATTTGACAAATCAAATAGATTTTTTTTTTCCCAGGGAGATTATTCTTTGGCAGATTTTTCTTTCTCATTTAGTTTGATAAAACATTTAAAAATATTGCAAATGATCCAATTTAATTAAAAATACATTATAGATGAGAGGTATATTTTGAAGGAGACTTCCTAAGAAAGGAAGTCCATCTCTGAGCTAGAAGAGGCTGCTTCATTTACAGCTCAGGCAGACTCCAGCTGCTCCCGTTCCATCCTCTGAGCATCAGAAATCTCCATACAAAGACTTGGAGCCTTAGGAAATAGGCCACGTCAGCTGGGTTTTGGTAGTTGATGTTTTTCCTTTGATTTTGTTATGTCACCTGAAATTTCTAGAATTAAAATATTTGGGTTAAAAAGTGTACCCAAATAAAATAGCACACATTTTATTTTGGGAATGTCAAATGGCTTGCAGGCAAAGATTGCTTTCCCTCTAAACTTAGCTGGCCCTTGACAATATGAATTTATTTAGAGAGACAAAGTCAAATAATTTGAACGTAATTTGTTTTAGACTAAGACTGGGGTGGGCCACATAAGGGGACAAAAGGAGATAGGAGCATGGATTTGATCTATTTCAAGAAAAGTGATTTTTTAAAAAAATAAAAGTGTCTGCCCTCTTTACACGCACATACAAACACTCACATGTGCAGACACACACACAGAGATTGTAGTAAAGATTTCTTACCACCAGGAAACAAAACTAAGAGAGTGTGAGTAGCACTATAAAAATTAGCTACATGTGACATAAATTGCTTGACTGGGCTGGTTTAGAACATATTTCCAAATTTCAAATTATAGATAAATTGTAATAAGCCATTCTAATATAATTAGTTATAAATTTTAGAGTTCCTGGAAGTATAAATATAAGAAGAGTTCTCTAGATAACGTTTTAAATGATAAAACTGTTTTTAGACTGTCACACTCACCAGGAGCGGTGGCTTGCACCTGTCATCCTAGCACTCTGGGAGGTCCAAGTGGGCGGATTGCTTGAGCTCGAGAGTTCAAGACCAGCTTGAGCAAGAGTGAGACACTTTACAAATAGCCGGGCATTGTGGTGGGTGCCTGCAGTTCCAGCAACTTGGAAGGCTGAGGCAAGAGAATTGCTGGAGCCTGAGTTTGAGGTTGCTGTGACCCACTCTACTGAGGGCAACAAAGTGAGACTCTGTCTCAAATAGATAGATAGATAGATAAAATGATACATAACTCTCTTAGATAGATAAGAGAGTTTCTCTCTCTTAACTGGAAAATATCTTTTAATCAGGTAATAAGAATTCTGTAACACCTTTGTTCTGGCCCCCAGCAAATTGTAATTGAGGTCTAATCTCAGTAACAAAGCTGGCCTTTTGTGTGGGCAGTACACCGCTCTCTCCTGCTTAATTGCTTTGCTTTTTAATTTCTATGTAAGTAGCCTAATTATAGGCTGCCTTAGCTTGCTTTTTAAAAACTATGGTAACTAAAAGAAGAAACAGAATAACTTTATGAATTATGTGCTGATGTCGTCCACACTCGGTCCAGTCTGATTTTTATATGTAGTGAAGCTGGGTTGTAATGGATCTGAAGAGACGCTCCTGATGCTCAAACCTCTCTGTATTTAACCAATTTATTGAGTAAAGGATGTTCTGTGAGGTTAAAATTAGGACATAGCTTTATTTATTTATTATTTTGATACAGAGTTTTACTTTGTCTCCCTCAGTAGAGTGCTGTGGCATCATAGCTCACAACTACCTCAAACTTCCAGGCTCAAGCGATCCTCTTGTCTCAGCCTCCTGTGTGGCTGGGATTGTAGCCACCCGCCACGATGCCTGGCTAGGTTTTCTGTTGTTAGTGGAGATAGGGTCTTGCTTTGCTCAGGCTGGTTGTGAACTCCCGAGCTCAGTGGATCTCCTTGCCTCGGCCTCCCAGAGCGTTGGGATCCCAGGCATGAGCCACCGCGTCTGGCCAAGGGCAGAACTTTATTTTTCTTCTACATTTGCACTAAGAAAATGCTCCCTTGGTTCTCCTCATCTGTGGAGGAGAAAGCATAACGTCTAGGTTGCTTTTAGCTTAAGAATATTCTTCATTTTCAGGTATTACCACATCTAATCCTTCCTGAAGGAAATTTTCCAACACCCGCCCAGCTAGACGTCTCTCTCGGACCTGACTGGGGCCTGTGCGGGGCATCAGAGCCTTGACACGATCAAGCCGAGGGGACACCCTTTTTGTTCCATCTCTCCGGGAGTCGCCTTCTCACTGATTCTCTCAACTTCACTTCCTCCACTGTGAGACGCATCTTCAGCTTCTTCCTAAGGGATTCCCTTTGACAGGGGTCCATCAATATGTTTTTTTAATTTTTTTTTATTTGTAATTATTATAGGTACGTAATAGTTGTATATCTTTATAGGGCACATGCCATGTAATAGGCGTATGTTAGGAATTAATCAAATCAGGGTAATTGGGGAATCCATCACCACAGGCATTTAATATTTCTATGCTTTAGGAACAGAATTCAGCTCTTTTAGTTGTTTTAAAGTATTCCCTAATTTATTGTCTATTATAGTCACATCTAGAACTATACAATATTGTTCATTCTAATTAACTATATTTTTGTACCCACTAACCATCTCCATGTTATCTCCTCCCACCCCCCGCCGGCCGCTACCCTTTCCAGCTTCTGATAACTTTCATTCCACTCTTTGCCTCCATGATATTAATTGTTTTGAATGTTAGCTTCAATATTTTTTTAACCCGACCTTTGCAGGAATCCAATCAGACATCCTGGTTCTGCCACTGATGGATGTACAGTCTGATTCCCACCTGGTGATCTCCACTCGTCTCGCCATCTTTGTGGGGTCAGTGGCCCTTCAACCCCAGTGTTCTACAGAAGAGAGGGAGGAACCAGTCCCCCTGTTGGTATATGGCCCAAGAACACAGGTCAGGGGCTCACTCATGGCCAGCCAGGGAGGGGTTGCTAGTGTGCCCTCTTAAACCGTCCTCAATTTCTTGCTAATTCTCCCCACAGCCTTCTCACTCCTGTTTATGAGGGGACCCAGACCACAACAAGGCTGATAATTCCATATTCTGATGAACCTCTTTGGTGGACCAGTTTTCTTTCCTAAAGTTAGGTTGCAGGGTCAGTTGCTGCACTGATTTTGCTGTCTTAAATTATTCCCACATTGGTGTGTCTAATGCCATTTTTTTTTTAATGTAGGAAGTACTTATCTATTTTTCTCAGGCTTAGCACTTTAGATGAAATGCAGAGACAGTAGAACAAGCCCCTCTGAGCACCTTGTCAGGCTTCCTTTAGATTTCACAGTCTTTTTAACCAGAACATACGGTATCACTCAGCTGGGCGGATCTATTCACATTCTTCACATACACTCTTTTAGTTTAGAAGTTCAGTATAATCATACTTGTATGTTAATATATATAACTAAGCAGATCTTATATTTTAAAAATCTCCTCTCTTTGTTGTCTTTTATGAATGTGAAATTTATGTTTTCTATTACAAATATAACTGATGGCAGCTATGGATCATCAAAATATTAGTGCTAAACTTGATCATATTTTTATGGAAATAGTTTCAAGCAAGCTTAAAGACTTTACGACTTTATTCTGTTGTTCTCTCTTCACCTCCCCCTGCCCCAAGTACTGGCCACTAATTGGCCAGGAAAAGACATTTTGCAGAGAAGTGCTAATTGAAAAAAAGGTGTGGGTTTTATTTTTGGCCTTAGTGCTACATGCCTGTCTGAATCTTGCTAATAAGTTAACCTCTCTTCCACTCAGCATTCCTGTAATTAAATACTAGTAATCTTATAGCTACAAGAGGTTAACCACGCACACAGTGCTTAGATGAACTATTTCAACCAAACCCCACTTAAACCCTTCTAAATAAATCAAGAGCCACTGAAGTCGTTGACTAAAAAGTAACTCCGGGTTGATAACATGTCGGGACAAGCCGTTATCCAGGAAGGGCTGCTTTTATTTCAGTAAAGTGAAGTGCTAATCTAAGCACTTAGCTCTTCAGAGTTTCCAGAGGCTAAAGAGTTGAATACCAAAACAAAACAAAACAAAACAAAACAACAAAACAAGCACACTTATAGAGCATTTTATTTAACTGTCAGCAGTGTGTGTGCATTCACAGATTAATCAATACATAATATTGTGACACAATCTTTACAGGGAAGTTAATCTTTGTAAATACATCTGTCTCAAAATATAGATGAATATTCATTACCTTCTGGATAAAAATCAAAGTCCGTGGAATGACATCCAGGACGGTCCTGGCCTGCTTACCGTTTCACACGTATCTCTGACTCAGCTTCTATCCTTTGACCTCACAGCACGCATTGAAGGCCTTACCACTTTCTGTCCTTGCTCAGAAACATCAAGATGTTTAACCACCACAGCTTTTCACAAGCTGTCTTCCTTGCCTCTTGTTCTAGATGTCTGCCGCTGGGTTGTAACACTCCGTGGTGGTCCTAGGAGTCGATGGAGCATAGCTTGGTGGTCCCTGCTCCAATGGGGTCACCCATGGGACTGCAGTGAGGTGGTGCCTGGGGTTGGTGCTATCTGGGACTTGGCAACACGTGTGTGATGACGTGAAAGACTCAGACAGCTGACAGCTGGAATTCCACCTCTATCCATGTGGTCTCTTTACGTGGTCTTTCCAGCATGGGGGCTTCGACAGAGTCACACTTCTTGTGTGATGGGTTAGGGCTTCGCAGTGCTCATCCCAATAGAATAAGAGTCAGAAAGTCATGTGGAAGCCACATCACTATTCGTGGTAGGCTCAGAAGGCACGAGGGCCACTTCCGCTGTGCTCTATTCAGCAGACATGTGTCACTAAGGCCAGTGTGTGTTCAGGAGAAGGGGAGTTAGATCCCGCCTCCCGGTGGGTGCAATGCCAACGAATGTGTGGCCATGGCTGCACACTGCCACATGCACACAGTGAGCACTTGCCATCTTTTGGGATTCCGCTTGACGGGCGTGTGCTGTGAAGTCTCTGGTCCGTGCTGCATTTACCTCATTCCTTTTTCTTTCTCAAGTTGACTCTTAGCCTCCATGCATGTCTATTCTTCCTGTACCCAATTCTGCCATGGCAAGGATGATACCTTGTTTGTACAGGTTAGTTTGTGTTGGTCTGGCTGGTAGAATGCGATTCTCTTAAGGGTGGGAGGAGTATCTATTTGCTTTTCTTTAGCTATGTTATTTAGTCCATTCTGGAAAATAAGGTCTGTCAATTGAACAGAATATTAAATAATAAATTTGAAAGTATATGAGAAGTTTATATTTATTAAAAAACATTTAATAAAACATTTAATATTTTGCTTCCTTATTTCTTTTAAAACATTTAGTTTTAAAAATGATGCCAAAGCAATTCTTTCAATGCTGAGAACCTTTGACTCTGAGCATTATAAAAAGTGCAATTTGCTCGCTATTTTATATATATTGAGTAACAAAGTGACTGGAAATCCTAAACTTATGGTTTTCTTGCTAAAATTATTTATGCTTATTGAAAGCTCATATGCTGAGATTAAGGACTCATGTCCTTAGGTTAGAGGCACTGAAAAAAAAATTACAGAATGATGTGCAGTGCCTTTTCCTCTCAGAACTTTGATTCCTTACATCGTGAGTCCCCCAGTCCTGCTTATGAGAGCCATCAAAGACCCATAAAAGCCAATACAGTAATGGAAAAGGAAGCTTTTCCAAGATGAATTTAAGAAGTGATGGATTTGAAAACGTAATGGCTAACTTCCTGGCAATTGGGTAATGAATGATAAGCAGAAATTAAGCAGTGCACTTGTGTTTGCTTTAGATTTATATGTTTGCCTTTTGGGTACATGCTGGCCATTGAAATTGACAGCATTAATCTTTGGCATCTTTATTTCATCTCCCATATAAAAGCTAGTTTTTAATTCTCACCCAAATTAGTGGAAGCAAGGTTATTTATATTTAATTTCCCCAAGAGTCAGACTTATTACTTCCCATGTATTTCTATATCAATATTAGCACTTTAGATGTTAAGAAATTTAAAAAGTTGAATAATTTACTGGCATATTTTGGCTACTCAAAAGTCTGTGCCACCTGTAATTGCAATCACGTGGGAAATGGATAGTTATTCTTTAATGGTAAAAGAATAGGAGGGGTCATGTGGCTCAGAGTCATGGGTAGTGTTTTCATTAAAAATTATCCTTTTTTTTGCAGCATTTGTATTAACCTGTATGGAGGTGGAACACATTATTCTTAGTAAAACATCACAAAAATGGAGAAGCAAGAATCCAATGTACTGAATTATAATATGAAGGCAGTAGATGAGCTATAATTCAAGGTGTGGGGTAGTGGAATGAGAGAGCTGGGAGAGGGAGGAGGGAGAAGGTGGAGGGTCATGGTGTATGGCACACCTTTTGTAGGCAGGACACAATTATAAGAGGGACTTTGCCTAACAACTACAGTGTAACCTAATTCTTTGTACCCTCAATGAATCCTAAACAATAAAAAAGAAGTAAATCACTATCTTGCTGTAGATATTACCTCTATCATCACTTCTTTAAAGGAGTTTTCCATGCCTTCCTCGTTCATAGAACCATGAAACTGTCCATTTGATCCATTGCAGCACTTGCTACAACTGCAATTTTGCATTTCTGTGTGTCATAATATGATTAATGTCTGCCTCCACTATCAGAATGTAAGGTCCATGGGAATAGGACCTATGTATTATTTTTCACTGCTGTCTCTTCAGCCCTTTGCATGGTCTGCAGAAAGCAGGTGCATTTTTGTCTGTTTGTTTGTTTCATTGTGCAATGAATGAGTGGCCTGAAATGCCCACCAAGAAAGCCTTCCAGAGATCTTTGGCTAAACTCATGAACCCCAGGTAAAGTGAAGGAGAGAGGATAGCCCTGGGGTAAATCTCAGTTGTTTCCCTTAATAAGCAAGTTGGTACCTAGCAGTTTAACATATGAGTAATATATGAACTCTTTGTATAGGCTATATACTTTCTAGAGTAAAGTAAATGTGATAGTCAGGATACAAAGAGATGACAAACATGCCAAGTTCACTTATCTAATAGACAGCAGAGCAAGGATTCAAACCCCAGTGGTCCGGCTCCTCTTGATTAGCTTGGATGAACTTTAGTAGTTTTCTAATCTGTAAAATGGGAGCAATGGTGCCAGCTGATAGAATCATTATAAGAATTAAATGAGATGATGTATTGAAGTCACTTACACATATTAAGTATTCATTGTATAGTACCTATTAGTATTAGTTTATCTGAAGGTTAAGGGAAGCCTAGCTATATTCTAGGACCTAGAAAAATGCCTGCCCTTCCAGAAGATTCTCCCATCTTTGCTCTCTCTCCCTCTCTCTCTCTTTTTTCTCTCTCCCAACCCCCTCTGTCTCTCTTTCTTCCCTTCTTTTCCCCTACTCCAGCTATCACCTCCAGAAAGAGATATTTTAGGGGTTAAGAAAGGAAGAAAGAAGAGAGATTAAAAGAGAGAGAAGTTATGAAGAAAGGGGCTAAACATGCCACTGGAAGGAAGAAGAAGAAACAGAAGAAGAAAGGTAGGAAAGAAGGGACAATGTGTATAAAATAGTTACATCTTTGCTCTACCAAATACAATGAACAATATGGTTGTATGCAACTTTACTACAGGTTTTTCTTTTTCTTTTGAAAAAGAGGTGGAGAGGGAAGGAGCATAGAGACATGAGCCTAGAATAATACTGTCTAAGAGTTCCATTGAGGTTATGGCCAGCTCTGCCCCAAATTGTCTGGGGAAAAAAGTAACTGTAGAAAAAATACATCAAAATATGTAGATTTCAAACACACACACACAACCTCACCATTCAATGCTGTCCATTTTGGCACTTACCAGTCATTTGTTCATGTTCATATGTCTGTTGATTGAGCGTGTCCCTGGACCTCACAGAAAAAGAGCCCCAGGAGTCCAGGGAATGTGTCTTTTCCTCTCAAATGAAGTGCTTAATGTTTGCTGGGAATTGTGATGAAAGATGGATGAGGGGAACAGCTCTTCTGATGGTGGTAACCTAGGCAGCTTCCCATCCCCTGCTGGGTTTGTTTAGCTACGCCTCAGATACCAGCATACCTGGGCTTCTTAGAAGACAAGGACCCAATTGAATAGGTCCCCTGGACATCCAAGGGACAGAACACAGTGGGAGAAGTGATCCTTGGGAGATTGCTAGGCTAACTTGGCAATAGGAGATGAGAAACCTCTGGGGTACATGTCCAAACCAAACTTGTGAAATACTGGCTCATCCCCAGGTCCTCTCCTAGGGCCTTTGGGGAAAGTCCTAAATGCAAGCCAGTCAAGTTGAACATTACACTATTTATAATTACAAGACAGAAAAAAAAAAAAAAGACAGAGAAAAGGGAGGAGGGACAGAAACCAGGAACATAATTAAGACTTGGCTAGCAACATCTTAGATACGGTGTCATTAAAAGTAAAGCACGCTTCTATAAATTAATGAATGCAAGCTTTAAAAAAAATTGTTTTCAAGGAAAAAATGAATGTTCGAAAGGAACCATTGTAGTACTTAGCATTTGATGAAATGAAAAAGATTATATTGAAAGGGAAATGTGCCATGGAAACACACGAGGTGAGATGTTACAGGATCTTACTCATGAACATACACAAAATATTATTGTAATTACCATTGTTACAATTCTATATGAAGTTCTTAGTTGGTGTGTGTGTGGGGGGGTGGATTTTTCATGTGATGAGGAACCATAATATTACTTCCCTATTCCTGCTCATGGTCCTGACCATCTTTAGAGTAGTAAGATGCAAAGCTGTCAAACACATGTAAATTCCTTTCTCATCACTGAATTCAGGGGAATAAAAGTAGAGAAACAGGAGTTAGAATACTTGAGTTACAGTTTCACCTTCTTCTTAATCCTACTATAGAAGCTCAAAAAGTCATTTCACCTCTCTGGATCTCAAACACTCCATTGGTCATTTAGCATTTAGTGCATATAATAGATGATGACTGCTTTTTGTTGAAATGGAATTTTGTCCCTACATGTATCATGGCCATAGTCCGGATACAGTGTGATTTGGGAAGTCCTGAAGATTAATCTAGATCTATGTTTCTAGCTCCTCTCTCAAAGAAATCTGTATGGGCTGAATGGAAACTAAGTAGTGGTTTTCAAAGAATGTGACTTCCTTCTCCCTTTCAATTTAGTAAGCTTTTCTTGAGTACCTACTCTGGGCACTGCCCTACAGGAAGTTAAAGTGCATGTGCAGAATTTGGAGACCACTAAACTTTCTGGAGAACTCACGTGAAGGTCTTCTATTTTAACTGCCTACACTGACTCTCACTACCTCTTTAACACTTCTCCAACTATTAGGACTCTGCTTTGTTCAGGAAGGCCAATAGACTTTCTGTCACCCTTCTCCTGGGCCTGCTAGATATCAGTTTTAGCAGAAGTAGAACTCTTGGTTAAAAGAAGTCAATTGAACCTAGAATAGCCAGGGTAACTTTGAGTCTAAGGAAAGTGCCTGACTTTTGAAACATTCAGTCACTGGGAGCCAAGAGAAGAGGCTACAGACAACAGCAAGTTTTGCTGTGTATGCTTCCTTCTCCAGTGGCCCTTCAGGTACAAAATATGATATGACTCCTCTAATCTTCTATAATCCACAAAGAGGTGACTCTTGCTGCAAAAATGCTACCCCACCACTATTCCGTACAAGCCAGCACATGCCATTGAGATAGAAGTCTGTCTTCTTTCTCTTCTCCCCCTCAACTCATAAGCATTCCTACTCTTCTTATACATACAAAAACAATTTGGTAGATTGAGAGGGTTGAGTCCCTAATATGAATTCCTGTTCCACTTCACTTCCCACAGGGTCTGGGCTCCAAATTCTGTAGGACAGGATTTGGATGCCTAAATTGTTCTGGCCTGGGATTATAGGGAATGGAGGGAAAAGGTTGCTGCTGAGGAGAAGGATGGAGCTGCTGGGTTAAGTGAGATTTCTTCTGTGCTCTCATCCTCTTTGTTGTGGTTACTCTGAAAGGTGCATCTTACACTGGAGCAGTCCTTACATACCACCAGTGGGGAGTAACAGGGAAGAGTATGGACAAAAAAGGAGAGTAGACAAATTCTAATGGGTCACCGAGAGCCAGACAAATTGTTCCTCCAACTCCATTTGGACCAGATTCCAAGACAGTGATCAGCTAGCAGAGCTCTCTGTGCATCTCTGGAAAAACAAAGCATTCAGCTGCACCACTCACAATTCATGATGGGTTGTAATTATCACTGTTTATGTAGACTTTGGGCCCAATATGCAACTTTATTTGTGAAAACAATATCTGTCAACAGCCTCTTGAGTCCCAGGGGACAGCAGTTTGGGACTAGGATGGGGCCAGAGGCAACACTAAATTAAAAAGAGCCACTGGCACCCTTGAAATCTAGACAGAGAAGTAGTCATAGACAGGAAGTCATTCAAGAATAGAAGCAACGGGTGGAAGGAGGGTAATTGGTGGGATCACACCTACAGTGCATCTTATAAGGGTACAGGTAAAACCTACTAAATGCAGAATATAAATGTCTGAACACAATAAGTAAGAAAATGCCACCAAGGCTATGTTAACCAGTTCAATGAAAATATTTTAAATTGTATATAAAACCAGCACATTGTACCCCCATGATTGCATTAATGTACATGGCTATGATTTAATTAAAAAAAGAAAAAAGTGAAAGTAGTCTATAAAAAAAAAAAAGCTTAGATAGCTAGGTGAGAAGAATGATGATGAGTAGAAAATTGGCTGTTGGAGTCAATTTTGAAAAGGTAAGGGATTTGATATTGTTTACTTCAAAAAAGGAAAAAGGGTAGCTTAAAAGCATTTTTTAATTATGTAAAATGTCACTATTAAGATAGCAGTCATCAGCTATTCTTTACATGAGACTATTAGGGATGAGTGAAAGGATTTTCAGTTAAAATAAATAACTTATTAACTGTGGATTATGAGATACTCCAAAATTGTTATGAAATGTTGCAAATCATTTCTTCTTGGCCATAGATGGGTGTTTTTAGTGAAAGTGTGGTAAGAAACGTAGACCGGAACATAGAGATGATTTTGTTTTTTGTATTTACACTCCTTTTGTCACTAAGTTTTATCCAGTATTATTTCTTTAACGGTCAATAAATACAATCTTTGTGTGAGGGGAAACTAGTATCATTTTTCTCCTTTTGATCTTAGAGTTACCTTGTTAGAGGTCATGATACATCCTAGGCCAAGCTGGAACTGGTACTCAGGAACCCTGTCTTCTGAAGGAGATTGTAAGCCATGTGGAAACGGAGTCAGCGTGATTCTCTACATGGTTAGCATTCTGCATCTCTTGGAGGTGGGGGTTTTAGGTTTCTCAAGGAAGGACATTTATAGTGATTAAAATTGCTCAGAGCTTGCTTCATTGTGTAATTCTGATACTGTACTAGGCGATTCTGGCAAGAGAGGAGTATGAAAGGGACAGAAAATCCCCAACGGTGGCATGGGAGGGCACACGGTGCAGGCACAATCTCAAGTAAAAGGGCTGGGGTAATAGAACAATTACTGACTAGTTAAACTTTTAGTCAGAAATCTTTCTTGGTTACCTCCTAAGAAGGAGTGGAGAACACAAATGCCCAAAGGGCAATGACTGTCTAGTAATCCACCCACATTCTACAATATTTACTATAGTTCCCGGAACAAACTGGCAAGAGAAATTATGGGAGCTAATGTTTTTCTGTGAAGTAAAGTTGAAAGCACTTCCAGGACAGAAAAGTTAAGGAAAAATACTAAATAAATGCATACCTTAACAGCAAGCAATTTCACTCCTAGGTATACATGCTCCATAGAAATGTGTACATCTGTGCATAAAGACATACATGAACATCCCCAGAAACGTTATTCACAATAGCAGAAAAACTAGATACAACCCAATGTCCATCAGCAGGAGCATAGATAAAGAATGCTATGGAATACTACACAGCAATGAGAATGACCAAACTACAGGTACGTGTAATACGGTGGATTGGTCTCATATGGTTGAAGTATGATTCCATTCACATAAAGTCTGAAACCAAGATCAACTAAAAAGGATTAGAAGACAAGATAATATTTGTTACCTTAGGAGAGGATGGTGGAGTAGTAATGGTGAGAGAAGAAGCCAGGAGTTACAAAATTATGTTCACTTTGTGATAATTCCTCAAGTTGTACACGTAAGATTTTTGCCTTTTCCCAAATGTATGTTGTACAGGGTATTCCACCCATAAAGTTGCTATACATAGGGAACATGGGAAGTTGTAGCTAGATGTACTTTTATTCACAAAATATTCATTACAAAATTTTACAAAATATTCTCTACACATTGGCTACCTTCTTCTAAACATTTGTAATGACTATATGTAAATAAAGGTACATTTGGCTACAATTCCCCACTTTTCCCTACGCATGGTGACTTTAGGGGCACCTTTTGGAACACCCTGTACTTTAATAAGAAGGAAAATAAATAATACTACCCTCCGAAGTAAAATGAACGACACTGGGTGGACTTAAGGGGCAGAAGGGCCCGCGTCAGGGGCTGCATGTAGCAGAGTCTGGCTGTCTCCATTTTGAAGATGGGCAGCCCCTGCCAGGACGAGAATAGCCTGTGACTAACAGGGTATTTGCTTCTACTTGTCCTGGTCAAGGTCTAATCCAGGCCCAAGGACGTATTGATGTCTCCAGGTGGAGACACCCTATGTTACGTGAGGCATTGTCTAGGGACCAGCAGCCTCAGTCCTTGTGTTCGCAGTAGTTCAACTAAAGGAAGAAACAGCACAAGGGGGACCTCCTCCTGCTGTAATCCAGAACGAGCATTAAAAAAATGCAAGACGTTTGTTCCTCTGTAAGTACTAAATTTCGGCTTGAGACCTGTAGCTTTTTAAATTTGCCAGATATGTTATTTTATACCAAATACGCGTGGATATTTCTGACGTGGAGTAAGCTGGCACCAGTGAAGCTAGAAGGAAGGCAAACTGGAGCGGCAGTGGCCCTTTTGCAGCGTCTAATGGGAGATTTGTAGTCAAGACCAAGCACACATATTGATTCTCATCAAGTGGGATTCTTTACAAAGTGAAAACATTAGCTGCCCAGGAGGGGAGCCTCCTGGGACCGTTCCTGCCGCACTCTTTCAAATAAACAGATTAAACTTCTCATAAAACACTTCTTTTGACACATCTGTACTGTATACATTAAAATCCTCCCCGATGCCCTTTTGGCAGTTAGGATTCTTATAGCTTTGGTGCACGGTGGTCTGTGTACCAGCTGGCAAAGTGAATTTTTTTCTTCCCTGGAATGTGTAAAGGAAGCATTATATTGCTGTTTGCCGAAATGAACTGTACATCTCACAAGTCCAATTTCAATGATCTTCTAGAAGCAAGAATGAATTTGGGATTGGAAAGGGCATTGCAACATGGCTAAATAAATAGCATGCAGTCCCTCAACATCTGGCCAGCCCCACTGTTACAATGTGACTTCCAGGCCTTACATTTCACGGTCTCTTTCTTCAGCAAACAGAGTTTGAAAGGTCTTACACAAAAAACAGAATTTTAAGTCTGAACACTGAGAAAACGTAGTTTTCAAACTCTACAGCTGTCATCTATCCCTTGAGAAGTGTCAGAAACTTTCCAACTAAACCTTTTTGTGTTTTCAATAATGGTTAAATTTAATATGTCTGGGTTTTCTGTCAAATTTAGTCTTTTGAGATGACTTTAGTGCTTGTATATTCCTTAAGCTTCGAGGCCTGGCTCTCACCTCTTAGGTGGCTAGAGAACATCTACTGGGCTGTGCCCTGAGATTGCAAGACTCAAAATCCAAGATACCCTGGTAAAGGGAGAAAGAGCTTTGGTGGGACCATGGAAAGTGAGGAGCGTTCCAGTTTGATACTTGGTTTAATTCTATTTCTTCCCTCGGAGTGTAAATATTTCCACAGGTGTGGAAGAGAGGGACTAGCTAAAGCAGGCCCGTGTGTGAGTGGAATTATTTTTATAGTGTGTCTTTTCACACTGGACTATTTTTCCTAGAGTGTTGAGGCAAAATGGATGTGTGCCCACCTCATCCCATGCCACTCTCCCCCCCCCCATGTTAGACTCCACTCATTCTGGTTTTCTTCAGTTTATTCATTGTTTGTATATGCTCTTCTTTCTTTCTGGATTGCTCTTCTAATCTTTCTTCCAATGACTGTTTTTCCTCTTATTTTTCAAGTCTTAGTTTAGATATATGTCCTCCCTCCAGATAGGCCTGCACACACTATCTAAGTAAGCTGCGTTCTACTTCCCCCATTTCTTATTGCAACACATCATTTGGTGGATTCATGGCATATTTAAGAATTTGATTATTGTGGATGGTTGCTCAGGAAAGCAGTGCACTGCCAAGAGGAAACAGTTCTTTTTTTTTTTTTTTTTTTGAGACAGAGCCTCAAGCTATCACCCTGGATAGAGTGCCATGGCATCATAGCTCACAGCAGCCTCCAATTCCTGGGCTCAAACGAGTCTCCTGCCTCCACCTCCCAAGTAGCTGGGACTACAGGCGCCCGCCACAATGCCCGACCATTGTTTGGTTGCAGCCGTCATTGTTGTTTGGTGGGCCCGGGCTGGATTCGAACCCACCAGCTCAGGTGTACGTGGCTGGCGCTTTAGCCCATTGAGCCACAGGTGCCAAGCCAAGAGGAAACAGTTCTAATGAGTGGGGAAGTGTGGGCTCTCCATGCTCTCATTCCTGCTAGCAGAGACCTCTCCCCAGGCCCCTGGAGAGTCTCTGCCTGATGTCTGTTCCTCGCCAGTCCTGGGGACCATCTGAATTGGTTTGAGTGTATGAGTGTTTCTTGTCCTGCCTGAGCGAGTTTAATTAAAACTCTTGGTTAGAACTGTCATGGATTCTTGTTCTCCAGCTACTGCTGGCTGGGATTGCAGGTTCCTGGCTTATTTGTCTTTGTTTGTACAGGGGATGTGGGAGCAGCGAGGGGCGAACCAGTGGGTCTGTCCATGGATTCCCCTGGCTGGGGGTGCATAGCTATTTTCATCTTTGCAGCAGAGGTTCCAGTGAAATACTGTGACTCATCTGAATAGGGAAGAGACAGTCTGACACTAGGACAGAACCACATTGCACTATCCCAGCAAGCTGGCCCTCAGAGACTCTTGCCACAGCCCTGAAAGGGAACTTCATAAGGCTGTAGGGGAAGGGCCACAAGCATAAGCTCCAGTTTATTGGGAAGGGGTGCTTAGCTCCAGTTCCCGAGGCCTTCCAATCCAGTCTTATCCTGCCAGTTTTAGTTGTCAAATAGGTCTGTTTGGTGTGTCCTGAGGGCCACTAATTATGTTATCTCTCAATAACTATTCAGCGACAAACTATCATTTCATCTAAAACAGTATAAGTAATAAAAAAGGAAAAGCTGAAAATACTCCTGGTAAAGAGCCAATAGAAGAATTCTGACAACATGAAAAATCAGAGCAGATCAACTCTCCTAAGAGATTACAAGGGAGAAACAGTAGAAAATACATTATTGCCCTGGGAATTCCAATGCCTCCAGAACTTGAACAACTTGGAATCCAAAAAGAAATTTTTCTTTTTTAAGCAAATTTTGCCTGAAATCTGAATGCTGCTTTGGGATCTGAATGCACAGCATGTTTTCATGTGTTTTTGTGCATATGTTTCCTCGGTGCTCGGGCCACCCATACACTTTGCTGTTCAGTTCATTGTTGGAAGCTGTAGTGAAAGCACCCTGTGTGATATTCGCTGCTAATTTTATGCTTTTGTCCTGTTTTGTGTTTTTATTTTTTTTATTTTTTGAGACAGAGCCTCAAGCTGTCACCCTGGAGAGAGTGCTGTGGCATCACAGCTCACAGCAACCTCCAACTCCTGGGCCCAAGTGAGTCTCTTGCCTCCACCTCCCAAGTAGCTGGGACTACAGGCGCCTGCCACAACGCCCGGCCATTTTTTGGTTGCAGCCATCATTGTTGTCTAGCGGGCCCGGGCTGGATTCGAATCCGCCAGCTCAGGTGTACGTGGCTGGCACCTTAGACCGTTGAGCCACAGGTGCCAAGCCCTGTTTTGTGTTTTTAAAAATATAATATCAAATAAATGTATTCAACATGGGTCCTAAAAAGTGTAGGGAGGAAAATAAGAGTAGGAGGAAAGCTTTTAAAGCTATAATTGAAGTTAAGAAACATCTTATTGCTAAGCATGAAAATGGTACACATGTGGCTGACACATTTTGGCACCCTACTATGTTTAGGGTGCCTAAATTGACTATTTGTATGATTTTGAAAAATTAAGAAGCTATCAAAGCAGCTGACATGGTGCAGGGGAGATCTCCTACCTCTAGGAGATTGGAAAGTATGGAAGAGATGAAAAAAGTCCTCTTAGTTTGGATAAGTGAAAAACAGCTAGCTAGTTATGTGATTTCTGAGATGATAATTTGTAAGAAAGTCAAGGTCCTCTGTGATGATTTAGTGAAAAGCATGCCTGATACTAATGCTTAAAAGGAGGACTTTAAAGCCAGTACAGGGTTGTTCAAGAACTTTAAGAAAAGGACTGGGATCCATAGTGTTGTTATGCATGGAGAGGCTGCCAGTTCTAATTTGAAAGCAGCAGAAAATTTTGTAAAGGAGTTTAAGGAGTTTGTGAACAGTGAGGGGTAGGTTTCAAACCAAGTGTTCATTGTGACAAAGCTTGCCTTTATATTTTTATATTTTTATATTTTTAATTTAATTAATTTATATTTTTATTTAAATATTACACTTTATGAATCGTTTATCTTAAAATCAGTATATTTACTATTAAAATCATTTTGAAAATTCAAGTTTGTGGGGCCCAGGAATGGATCAATCCAGTTTCTATTATTTCAAAGGGGGAAAATTGTCTTGGAACTCAAATGGGGTTCTGGAAAGGATTAAGTTCAGTTCCAAGGTATCACTATATCATCCATAGAGAAATTGCTTAAATGTCAGAAATAGAATTCAGAGTATTAATGAAAAATAAGATGATTGGAATTGAAGAGTAGATGGAAATAGAAATCTAAAAATAGTCCAAAAGTTATCTCAAGAAATTAGTGAATTTAAAGATAATGCCACCAAGGATATGGACATAATCAGGAAAGACATAGTGAGCTTAAGGCACTGAAAGACATATTCAAGGAGTTTTAAAACACAGTAGAGATACTCAGTAACAGAGTAGAACATGGACAAGAAAAGATTTCAGAAATTGAAGACAGGACTTTTGAACTATCCCAAGCATTCAAAGAGGCAGAAAAAAAGGAGAACAAAAACAGAATATTTCCTGAGAGAGTTATGGGATGATTCCAAAAGATCAAACATCTGAATATAGGGATTCCTGAAGGAGAAGAGGAAGGGCCTCAAGTAACTGAGGTTCTGCTCTAAGACATAATGGTGGAGAGTTTCTTAAGCATTACAAGCAAGACAGAAATTCAGATAGTAGATAGTTTCAGAACTCCAGCATAACTCAATCCAAACAAAGTATCTTCTAGACACATTGTAACTAAATTTGCTAAAGTCAATATGAAGGAGAAAATCCTGCAACTAGCCAAGCATAAGAAAAGTCTTACCTACAAAGGGAAAACTATCAGTACGACCACAGAACTTTCAGTTGAAACTTTTCAAGTCAGAACTGGATGGTCATCAACTTTTGACTTTCTTAAACAAAAACTCAGCTAAACTAAGTCTCATTTGTGATAGAGGAATCAAATATTTTACTGACATATAAATGTTGAGGAAATTTTCCAAAATTAGACCAGCTCTACAGGAAGTACTCAGATTCATTCTTCATAATGACCAGCACAATGGTCCATCCCCAAAGTAAGCACACCCAGAAATTAAAGAACAAAGCCTAACTTCCACAATGGAGCAAGGGATGACCTCTGAAAAATGAGATGACCAAAACTCCACCATACCTATCAATTCTCACAATAAATGTGAATGGCTTGAATTTCCTTCTAAAGAGGAACAGGCTGGCTGACTGGATGTAAAAGCGCAGGCCCAATATCTGTTGTCTGCAAGAAACATATCTAACCTCAAAGGATAAAACAAGACTCAGGGTGAAGGTAGGGAAAACAAGAATCCAGGCAAATGGAAATCAGAAAAAAGCAGGAGTTGCAATCTATTTGCAGATATAATTGGATTTAAACCAACAAAAATAAGGAAAGACAAGGATGGACACTATATACTTGTCAAGGGAAGTGCACAACATGAAGAGACTTCAATAATTAACATTTACACACCCAACCTGAGTGCTCCTCAACACATAAAACAAACCCTAAAGGCTCTAAAACACATGATATCTTCCCGCACCATAGTAGTTGGAGATTTTAACATCCCTTAGACTGTACTGGACAGATCCTCCAAACAGAAACTAAACAAAGTAATATTGAATATAAACACAATCCTAGGATAAATGGACTTAACAGATGCATGCAGAAGATTCCATTCTAGCAAAACTGAATATACATTATTTTCATCAGCCCATAGATTATCCTCCAAAATATATCATATCTTAGGACATAAGTCTAAAGTCAACAAACTCAAACAAATAGAAATTATTCTTTGTATCTTCTCAGACTATCTTGGAATAAAAGTTGAACTCAACAGCAACAGAAATCTTCCTACCCAAATAAAGTCATGGAAACTAAATAACTTTATGCTGAATGACAGTTGGGTCATAGATGAGTTTAAGAAAGAAATCTCAGAATAACTTCTTGAACAAAATTATAATGAAGCCACAAGCTATCAAAATCTGTGGTATACTTCAAAGGCAGGCCCAAGAGGGAAATTTATAGCATTAGATGCCTTCATCAAGCAAACAGAAAGTGAGAAAGTCAATAACCTAATGGACCATCTCAAGTAGCTGGAAAATGAACAATCCAACCCAAACCTAGCAGAAGAAAAGAACCAAAATTAAGGAGAATTAAATTAAATTGAGAGCACAATGGAAGATCAGTAAAACAAAAATTTGATTCTTTGAAAAGATTAGTAAAATCAATAAACCCTTGGCCACACTAACCAGAAATAGAAAAGTAAGCTCTATAATAGTTTCAGTCATAAATGAAGGGGGGAAATAACAACAGTTACCACAGAAATAGAAAAGAACCTCAACAATTATTACAAATAACTGTATATGCAGAAATATAAAAATGTGAGGAAATGTACCAATACAGAATCATGCCACCTTCCTGAACTCAACCAGAATGAATTAGAAATTTTGAATAAATCTACATCAAGAACTGAAATTTCATTAATAATACAAAATATTCCAAAAAAGAAAAGCCTTGGACCATATCATTTCACACCAGAATTCTACCAAACCATCAAAGAGGAATTAGTACCTATATTGCATAACCTATTCTAAAATATAGAGAAGGAGGGAATCCCTCCAACACATTCTATGAAGCAAATATCGCCCTGATTCCAAAACCAAGAAAGGATCTAACAACAACAAAAAAAGCTATAGGACAATATTATTAATGAATATTGATGCAGAAATATTCCATAAGATAGTAGCAGATAGAATATGGTGATACATTAAAAAAGTCATACACCATGATCAAGTAAGTTTTATCTCAGGGATGCAGGTTTGTTCAACATACGTAAATCCATAAATGTAATTTACCACATAAATTTAAAAAAGCAAATCAACACCATATGATTCTCTCAATTGATGCAAAAAAGGCTTTTGACAATATCCAGCATCCTTTTTAGATAAGAACAGTTAAGAAAATAGGCTTTGGTGGGACGTTTCTTAAATTGATAGAGGCCATCTATAGCAAACCCACAGCTAATATCATACTGAATGGAGTAAAACTAAAAGCATTCTCACTCAGAACTGAAACTAGATAAGGATGCCTGCTATCACCACTACAATTCAACATAGTGCTGAAAGTCCCAGTCATCACAATCAGGCAAGAGAAGGAAATCAAGGGTATTCAAATGGGGACAGAAGTGGTCAAATGCTTGCTCTTTGCAGATGACATGATTTTATACTTGAAAACCCCAGGGACTCAACTACAAAGCTCTTAGAAGTGATCAAGGAGTACAGCGTCTTGGGATACAAAGTCAATGCCCACAAATTAGTAGCTTTCATATATGCCAAGAACTGTCAAGGTGAGAATAAAATCAAAGACTCTATTCTTATTCTATACCTTTTGTAGTAGCTCTAAAGAAGATGAAATACCCAGGAATATATGTAACAGAGGACGTGAAAGATTTCTATAAAGAGAACTATGAAACCCTAAGGAAAGAAATACCAGAAGACATTGACAAATGGAAGAACATAGCATGCTCATAGCTGTGAAGAATAAACATGTTAAAATGTCCACAATGCCTAAAGCAATCTACAGATTTAATGCAATTCTCATAGAAGCACCAATGTTTTACTTTGAAGAACTTGAAAAAATAGTACTTTTTCTCATATGGAACCAAAAATTCTGCAAATATCCAATAAAATTTTTAGAAATAAAGACAAATTTGGAGGCATCATGTTACTAGACTTCAGGTTATACTATAAGTCTACAGTGATCAAATAGTATGGTACTGGCTCAAAAATAGGAATATAGCCCTATAGAATAAAATAGAGATGAACAGCCACATGTCACTATTTGATCTTTGATGAACCAAACAAAAGCATACCCTGGAGAAAAGAATCCCTATTTAATAAATGGTGCTGGGAGAACTGGTTAGCCACATGCTGGACCCACTCACCACTGACAAAAATTGGCTCTCACTGGGTAAGAGATTTAAATTTAAGACATGAAACAATAAAAATTCTATAAGAGAATGTGGGGAGAACACTTGACACAAGGCCTTGGAAAACATTTCATGAAGAAGACCCCCCACCCCTGGGAATTGCAGCAACACCAAAAATTAATAAATGGAATTTTATCCAACTAAAAAGCTTCTGCACAGCTAAAGGAATGGGAGAAGATTTTTGTATGTTACAAATTTGACAAAGGCTGATAACTAGAATCTATAGAGAGCTCAATTTTATCAATAAGAAATGAGTGAACAATCCCATTTCTTTTATTTTATTTATTTTTTTCTTTCTTTTTTTTTTTTTTTTTTGCCGTTTTTGGCCAGGGCTGGGTTTGAACCCACCACTTCCAGCATATGGGGCCGGTGCTCTATTCTTTTGAGTCACAGACACCACCCTAAACAATCCCATTTAGTGGGCAAGAGACCTGAACAGAAACTTCTCTAAATGGGCAACAAACACATGAAAAAATTCTCATTGTCTCTACTCATCAGAGAAATGCAAATCAAAACCACTCTGAGATATCACCTAACTCAGTAAGATTAGCCCACATCATGAAGTCCCAAATCTGCAGATGTTGATGTGAATGTGGAGAGAAAGGAACACTTCTACAATGCTGGTGGGATTGCAAACTAATACAACCTTTAAGGAAAGAAGTATGGAGAATTCTTAAAGAACTAAAAGTCCACCTTCCATTTGATCTCACAATTCCATTACTAGGTATCCACCCAGAAGATCAAAAATCATTTTACCACAAATAATTTTGCACCAGAATGTTTACTGAAGCTTAGTTCACAATTGCCAAGTTATGGAAACAACTCACATGCCCATTAACCCATGAACAAATTAACAAACTGTGGTATATGTATACCATGGAGTATTATTCAGCCTTAAGAAAAAATGGAGACTTTACATCTTTTATTTTTATCTGGGTGGAGTTGAAACACATTCTTCTTAGTAAAGTGTCTCAAGAATGGAAAAAAAATTATCCAATGTACTCAATACTAATATGAAGCCAATATATAGACAACTACATGCCCACACAAATGATGAAAAACAAATATAGTCTAGCAAGGAGGATGGGAAAGAGGGAGGGCAATTGGTGGAAGGAGAGAAGGCAATTGGCCGGATCTCACCTAATGTGCACAATGTGAGGGTATTCAGCACACTTCCTGGGTGAAGGGCTTAACTACAACTTGAACTTTATCTTAGAATTAAAAACAATGTAACCTAAAAATTTGTACCCTCATATTAACTTGAAATTAAAAAATGAATTTGAATTATTTCTTTACTTGATTATTGTTCATCTTATGGCAATGTGATTTCTGTGAAATCGTTCTCATTGGTTATATTGTGTACTCTTATAATTCTCTGAACTGATCACAGTATCTGACATGCAGTATGCTCAGCATATATTTGTTGAACAAATGAGTGAATAAATAAACTCATTTGGGGTGATTTATTTTCTTTTTACTGTATGCTGTGGTTTGAATGTTGTCTCCAAAACTCATGTTGGAACTTAATCCCAAACGTGGCAGTATTGTGACTTGGAGCTTTTAAGAGGTGATTGGATAATGAGATCTCTGCCTGCAGAAATGAATTTAATGAGTTATTATGAAAGGGGAGCTAGTGGCTTAGTAGGAAGAAGAGGAGAGACCTGAATTAGCACCCTGGCCTTGCCACGTAATGCTCTAACTCCTTGCAGACAGTCCTTACCAGCAAGAAAGTTCTCACCAAATATGCCCCCCTTGACTTTGAACTTCCTAGCCTCTATAACTGTAAGAAAAAATTTCTTTTCTTTATAAACTACTTAGTTTCAGATATTCTGTTATCATCAATAGAAAACGGACTAAGACACTATATTAGATTTTTTTTTCTGAAGTCACTGACTTAGATAATTTCACTTCTGGGAGACTGTTACAATTCTTTAGATAGAAAAAGTAAAGAAAAACATGTATTTTAGCTTCAGAGAAACTGAGAAAGAGAGTTGGTCTTATTTCCTTTTCCCAATCCTGTGTTAGTTATCTATTGCTGCATAACAAATTGCTTCAAATCTTTAGCATCCAAAAATAACAATAAGCATTTGTTTTGTCACAGTTTTTATGATGTAGTTTCTACTCTTTTATCACCAGACAAGTACTTAGATATTTGCAGCTAAGATTTTTTAACTGATTGGGAATTATCTTCATACACTCTCTAAGCATTCTACCTTGTTGGAGAAATACAAGTTTGATGCTGCCAATGGCAATCCTAGAATGGTACTACTTTAAATAATTACAACTAAAGTATCCATATAATTTAGGAAACAACATTTCAGTGAATCCAAAGTGAAATATCCAGCATCTACTTTCAGAAATATAGTAGCCCTACCCTAAAAAATCCTAAACCAAACCAAACAATAAAAAAATCAAACCTAGAGGGTAAGGAAAATAAATTCCAGATGCAAGGACATAGTTTCTTTAAAGTTTGTTAAAGCATTGGTTCTTAGGTTTAGCTGCATATTGAATTCACTTGAAGAGCTGCAAAAAGTAGTATGTTGATGCGTGGTCTTATTCTTGGAAATTCTGATTTATTTCCCGTGAATGCAGCTTAAGCATTGGGGTTTTTAAAAACCTTCCAGTGATTCTAATGTAAGTGAAATTTGTAAATCATTGCATTAAGTTTTGAAAATTTTCTGCATGAGAGAGCTTCAAAACTTATTGATGCCTGCCCTCCTCAACGGAGCTAAAAGCCCCCAACTTATTGATTCCTAATTCATGTGTAATTCTTCCCAGTGTCGAATACATTTGTGCTCATTACAGGTGTCTTACTAAAGATTGTTGCTAACTAGGACTGGCCCAATGCAGATAAAAATAAGGGTTAGCATCCAGGATGCAAGGATGGAGAAATAATGTCCATTCCTTCCTTTAGTGTAAATAGAAGCAGAAACCTATTAACAGTGTCCCCGGGTGTCAGGCATCTGTGAAATTGCATCATGTAAGTACGCAGCAGTGCTTTGGACATAGTAAATGTTTAATACATATTCATTGAATAAACGGATGAAAAGATGAATAGAAGATAAAAAATATTGAATAAGAGGAATACTTGGTGAAATAATCATGCTTGTGAGAAACAAAACTACTTAGCAATTTTATAACATCTCTGAAATAAAAAAGTTCAGAATACCATATCTCTTTTCTATTTATTCCCCTGGCATTTGAATAAAGGAACATGTGTCTTTGTAATGTTGACTCTCCTTTAATCCTAAACAGGAATGGAGATTGCTTCCTCATTTCATTTCTAGCTTGAATTTACTTATCATTCATTTAGTTCTCTCTTAGGAAGCTAGAAGAGGGAGGCCCTTTCTTCACAGCTGTCCCAAGATCAAGAGGTTCTCAAAATAAAATTAAACACAGAACATTCAAGGACATTACAAGATGAGATATGCTTCCTTTTTTACTTTCTCAGCAATACCTTAAATATTGAAAAGAACATTTGATGAATGATAGTTCTGGGGCTATTTTTAATTTCCTTACTAGCTCAGAAAGTATGTTCTATTCCCCACTCTCTCATTCCTGTGGCTCTGTCCTCTGTCCCAAATAGATAAACTTGTTCACAGGAGACGTCCTTTCACTTTGAGATGGCAGTTAGCTCTCTTACATCAATTCTGATCAGCAGTGCATATGTGAAAAGGGACTTCATCTCAGGATATTTACACCACTTCAGGTTGAATGAAGTTCTTCTTAACTTTCCCAAGGGAGGTAGGAAAATGTTGAAGTGCCTGTTTCTCTTATCCCTTTGCTAAATCAATACTACACCTTGCGGCTTTCCACTTGACTCATGTACAGTATTCAAGAATTATTTTTTAATTAACGTGGAAGAGAATCAGACCCAAAAATGAGGGAACCAAATATTTGGCAATAATGGTTGACTTCTGGTGACTTCTGGCTTGTATTATATAGGAAACCAGATATTGTAATACAAGTTTACTGTTTCCTTTGGAACTCAAATACAGAAGAGAAGAAAGGCATGGGAAGTGTTTTGTTTTGTTTTTTACCTTAAAAACAGAATGATAAAAGGAGAAATAAGATGGCAGAGGACTCTTCAGCAATTGTTCCCCCATAGAAACAACAATGTGAACAACTATTCACTCAGAAATATCTTCATAAGAGATACAAAAACCAAATGAGAGGCAATAGTGCCTGGTTGTAATAAAATAATAAGAAAGATGCATTTTAGAGAATAGAAAAGATAATTTTACATTACCTGTGTTGTCCCTTATCTGATTCCAGGCAACACAGTACAGATAGATACTGTTCACTTAGAGAAATGAGAGATAAGTGAGTACAGTACTTTGTCTTGAATCTCAATTCTGGGGTTACCACAGTAAAATTCAGTGCTCAGCAGACTCCCAGGGTTGAGTTGGTACCTGTGGGTTAAGCCTCTAAACATGCTCTGGCACCATTTGGGATCATGTAGTCCATCCTACACCTCAAATTTGCACGGCAGGCTCAATCTCCTGCCCACCACCACTAGGCTGATATCAGTATCCCTGGGCTCCAGACAGCTCTCAGTAACTGGCAACCCTCAAGATCCTGGGATTCTGGCATGTCCCAGCACCCCTCCACCCACATCTACCCAGGTTTCTGGAGGCACAATGCTGGTCATGGCTGCCCTGGGTCTCTGATGCACAATTGTACTGTGCCTGCCGTAAAGCTTTCCCAGGCAAATTCAGTCTGTGAAGATAGAATTAAGTGCCTACTTTTTCAAATGTGAAAATATTGACACACAACCACAAAGATTGAGAGAAATCAGGGGGAGAAAAAAATCATCAAATACAAAATAAAGTTCCAGTAATTAGCCCTAAAGAAACAGGGATATATAAATACCCTGATGAGGAATTCAAAATAACTGTGTTAAGAAAACTGAGCAAACTTTGATGAAGGGAAAACAATTAAACAAAATGAGGAAAACAATAAGTTACCAGAATGAGAAATTTAATGGAGGGATTAAAATAATAAGTAAAAAATAAAAAAATTCTAGAGCTGAAAATAAAATAGACAACATGAAGAATGTAATAAAGTGCCATCAACAACGGGATTGATTGAATAAAAGAATGTGAATTTGAAGTCAGTTTATCTAAAAAAAATAAAGTCAGGGGAGGCAAAAAATGAACTAAATGGAATAAAGTAAACTTATGGGATTCATACCAAAGGAGCAAATATTCAAATTATAGGAATTACAGAAAAAGAGAAAAAAAAATCACTATTTTCTTTTCTTTTTTGTTTTAGAAAATAGGGACTAATTCTCACACAAGTAGGATTTAATTTTGACCAAAGTCCATTACTTAAACATTAATTTTTAATTCAACTTGTTAATATGTTGTTTAGGATGTTGCATCCTCATTTATAAGTGAAATACGTTTGTAATTTCTCCTTTATAATAATGTATTTTCTCCAATTTTAAAATCAGGTGTATCCAGATTAAGTAGAATGATTTTGAAGTATTTCTTCTTTTTCTATTATCTGTAAGATTTGGCATGATCTGTTTTTTGAAATTATCTTTTACTTTTATTTATAAATATTAGTTGTCTATTTTTTGAGACTCTGGAAAAAAAATAAAAAGAAGTTAACTGATGACTCCATACTGAACCTCAGAGTCAAAGCATTTATAATAGACATACTCTTATTTGACAATGTGAATGTTTGGGTTTTTTTGCATTATTATTATTATCATTGCTTAATATTTTGAAGCAGCAATTATCTGATTTCTTTTCTGAATGTATTTATCTTCGTTTATTTTTTTACAAGGTTTTTTATTTCTAGTCATTATAACGTTATTGTCATTAAATTTTAAGTTTTAATTTTTTTTTTTTTTGTATTGTTGGGGATTCATTGAGGGTACAAGAACCAGGTTACACTGATTGCATTTGTTAGGTAAAGTCCCTCTTAGAATTGTGTTTTGCCCCTAAAAGGTGTGGCACACACCAAGACCCCACACCCCATGCTCCTTCCCTCTTTCTGCTCTTCCTTTCCCCACCCTTAAGCTTTTTTAATTTTGTGAAGGCAAAAAGTGGAAACCTAATAAACATATGTATACGTAAAAATGAATAAATAAATAAATGTTTAAGAGGAATTGCTTACATTTTCTTGAAGTATTTTCAAATATTTAGGGAATTTGAATCTAGTAATTGCATAAACAAATTGAATGCTAATTCAAGAGCAATTAAAATCTGATATTTTAATTTATTCACAAACTGCTAGTTTCTAAAAATAAGATTTGTAAGTTTACTTTGAAAATTATCAAAAGCTAGGCTTTCAAGTAAAAATTCTATTAAACAGGATATTAATTTAAAAACAAATAAATAACTGTATATACTCTTTTCTGTATAAAAAAGCCACCTCCCTCAAGATAGCAAAAAGGCAGTGGACTAGGTTAAGTAAAAAGCAATGTACAGAAAAAAAATGTCATGTAATATCATTTGATTGTATGAATAAGGAAAAGTAACACAAACAATTCTATACATTATGTACATATATTACTACTTATGGACCATATAAGTAGTAATAAAAAAAAAAGAATGTGAAGTGAGGAGAAGACATTCAAATTTACCTGAAATATTTAATTTGTGAAAAATATGAAATAATCATAACAAAAAGTTAATATTTGTCTATCAGCAGGTACATTGGTGACAATTATATTACCCATAGTATTTTAAAATTTTTTTCAATTAATATATGTCTGGAGTAAAGATTCAAATAAAAATCCACATAGAACCCAAGGGACCAACCGAAATAATAAATTGGACACAGACTTGCATTGTTTAAATAGTTAACTGTGAAGATGATTATTTAAAATTATCTAACAAAACATTTTCATTTATAACAAAACAAGAATGGAAGAAGCATCTGCCAAGACGTCTCACACATTACGGCTGATGAACAAACAGTGTGACAACTTGACATTTGTTGTGTGCTTTCAAGCAAAGTGGACAAAATAATGTGTATTGGAGGAAAATAGTAACTGGTGATGAAATATGCTGTTTCCAGTAAAATGTGGAAATAAACCAGGAAAAGTCTGCGGTAGAAACTCGAACATGGAGAAAAGTTGACTGGCTAAAATTGAAGTGAAATGAAAGATGATTTGTTGTTCAATGATCAATGACATTCATGGAAAATTTACATTATTGGGTAAAACGTTCAATCAAATCACCGTGGTGGAGAAATCCTGAAGCATCTGAGAAGTTCTGCACAAAACAAAGCCCAGGAATTGTCTGACCTACTTCAGAATGATGATATCATGACAGATTTTCTGTGAAAGAGTTTTGAGCAATATTATATTAACTGCTGTAATCATCACCTTATGCATAAAACAAGGTGTTAAATGCCTTCAGGCTGCTTCTAAAAATAAAATTCATCTCCACCAGACAAAAGATTTTCAAACAGAAAAGATAAGCAAAGGGAATATGCTATGAGATTTTCAGGCAATTTCAAACAGCTTCACAGTGTATTTTCATTAATGGCAACATTATTGGAAGAAATATATACAGCAAAATTTAAGAAAAAATTGAATATAAATCCTGCTATATCTTTCCATTTTGCACATATGAAAACATTTAATGCTATTTTTGTGAACTTAAATACAGATATTTCAGGGCAATGTATAATCAGATAAAGCACATGGGCTAGGGACTGAATTCTTGTTCTTCATCTGGAAAATGAGGAGAGGACTCATACGTTGGTGCCTGGCTTAGGGCAAGTTCTCAATAAAAGATAGCTAGTATGATTATGATTGCTATTATTTGTTTTATTGTTATTCATTTGACAAAAGGGCTGTTGGTTCTTCTTCTCCTTAAATTAATCAATCCTATCAGACTTGAGAAAGAATAGGTTTTGGGTTTGGGTTTTAGTTATTTTAGGGATGGAAGTGAAAATAAATTTCTATGAAAAAAAATCTCATTATATGATTCTTAAATCATTTGTGGTAAATATTTATGTAGATAAACCACTCAGGTCCCAGAACTATATCCCCCCTTCCCCATTTTACAACTTTGCTTCCTTATTAACTCTAAGAAAGTCAGTGCATATTTATTTTCTCTAAATAGATGAATGGATTTCTTTTATAAAATTTTCCTAAAAAAATTAAACAAAATTGTGTCCAGTTTATCTAATGAATTTGATGAAATCATTCATAACGTGTTTTACACAAAACTAAGACCATGGTATTTCTCTATTTTCATAGTCTGAAAATAGTAAAGATGGATTATTTTTTATATTTTTAAAATATTTGTCCTTTCAGGTTGGGAGAGGCATTCTTATTTGGCTTAAAAACTTTGATTTTTAATTCTTACAGGATGTCATCATTAAAACATTAAATATAATATCAATTAGATTTAGGTTTACTTAACATGTAAGAGGAACTTTAATCAGAAGATTTATTTCAGAGCCTATATATTACTCGGTCTCATGGTTTAGAGAGTCTTTTTTGAACTCATCATATCAACATAAACATACTTGCTGTCATTAAAGTTTTGTAAAAGATATACTATATCGTGTATGGGAAGAATTTCAAAATAGAAGCATAACATTAAATGCTATCTTAGAATTTCTGTGGTTTGAGGGATTTTAGTCCATCTCATTGTTTAGGAAGCAAAAAGACAGTTTTTCTAGATTATTTTTAATGTACTAAAAACACTCCCCTCCTACTGAGATTCTCTGGAAATGTAATTAAATACTAAGATTACTACTAACATGATTAAGGAGAAAGCACAGCTAGGCTTTTCGAAGCCAGTTAAAACCATTGTGCCAACTGCTCTGCTCGGTAATAAATCACATCTGATATCTGGAAGCAGAAATACCGTGTAAGCATTTCTGTTAGTTTCCTGTCCATAAAAGGTTGGAGGATTGTTTTAGAGTAAGATTTTTGATGGTTGAATGAAACCTTACCCGTATTGTACAGGTAGCCACAGAGCTGCTTCATCTAGTGGGATTTGAGGTTGTTTTATAAAATTGACGGTATAGTTTAGGAAGGGTACACCATCTTTGTGGCAAGTACTCAAGGTGAAAAGTGTATTTCACAAGTAAACGCAAATAAAAACATTAAACTTGAAGATCATCTTCCATTGGTACATTTCATTAGTAGCTTTAGTAATATTAATGCCAAAGAGGAAATATGAATAGTAAAATTATTTGAATATAAAATGTTTATAGAGAATGAAAATCAGATCTCATTGGGGAAAAAACAGGAAAGATATGTTAATTTTAGGAAGGTTTAGATTAGAAAGAAAGGAAATTCTTCCAAGCATATAAGATGCTCAAGTAGTCTGTATGAAAAACATCAACACTATCATTTCTGGACACTTTTAGGGAAGAAAAATCATGCACATCTTTATGATTTTGTTTTAGTTGAAGAGCTACCTGGTTAAGGAATATGTAGGTTTTCTGACACCAGTATTATGAATAATGCTATATAAAAATAATTTGATGTGAAATATGAATACCAATTTCAAGATTATTTTTCAATTTTAGTCATACAATACGTAATTTGAATACTTACCTGTACTACTCTGAAATACCGTAGTAACTGGTACTAAGATGGCAGGAATGAAGAGTATTTCATTAGAGTTGTTTTGAATGTACATCTCCCCTTTTTTTGCACAAATTAAAAAATTAAAACATTCATTATGGTATATGTATACCACGGAATACTATTCAGCCATTAAAAAGATGGAGATTTTACATCTTTTGTATTAATCTGGATGGAGTTGGAACACTTTCTTCTTAGTAAAACATTATAAGAATGGAGAAGAAAGAATCCAATGTACTCAATTCTAATTGAAGGCAGTAGATGAGCTAATTTTGGGGGGTAAGGGAATGAGCAAGTGAGGAGAAGGGAATGGGATGGGTTTCACGGTGTATGGCACAGCTCCTGGGGGCGGGACTCAGCTACAGGAGGGACTTTCTCTGACAAATGCAATCAGTGTAACCTAATTCTTTGTACCCTCAATTAATCTCAAACAGTAAACGAAATAAGATCAATCAATAATTGATTAATTAAAAAATTAAAACATTCATTTACTGTAAAGCAGCAAAGCAAAGGCCCTGGAGCTAGATGGCCTGAATTCAAATCCTGGCTCTATCAATTACTAATTGTGTGCCTTTGGTCTAGTTACTTAACCACACTAGCCTATAAAAGAGCAATTACAATACCTGCCTAACAGAGTTTTTGAGAGGTTTAAATGAGTGAATGCATTTAAAGCTCTTGGAACAATGTTTGGCATATGGAAATTATTTAGTAAGTACCAGCTACTACTACTATTTCAGATTAGTACTTCCCAACATTTTGTTTTTGCTGAGATTTACAAGACAGATGATGTCCACATGTGAAACACACCTTATTGGTCCATTTTCTACAGAGTAGCCATCCTTACTATCTCATGACGAATATCATAGCATGAATGCAAATAAGCTTAGTGACATTATTATATAGATAACTCTGAATCTGTTTTTTTTTTTAAGAGACAGAATCTCACTTTATCGCCCTCAGTAGAGTGCCGTGGCATCACAACTCACAACAACCTCCAACTTCTGGGCTTAGGTGATTCTCTTGCCTCACCCTCCCGAGTAGCTGGGACTATAGGCACCCACCACAATGCCAGGCTATGTTTCTGTTGCAGTTTGGCTGGGGCGGGGTTTGAACCTGCCACCCTCGGTATATGGGGCCTGTGCCCTACCCACTGAGCAACAGGTGCTGCCCCTGAATCTGTTTTAACTTAAAATAAGAAATAGTTTTATGAGCTCAGCGTTTAATGGCAGTCTAAGAACAACACATATTCTATTAGAGTATGACTCAGAAACACGCTGAGTGTACTTGTGTTAGAAAGTAAATGGCAGGGATAAAGGTACCTGGTGAAGCCATAGTTTTGGTGAAGGCTATTAAATTAAAATCAATTTCTTTTCCACCTGTCTGTTCATCCATCCATCCATCTACTGATCAAATATTTATTGAAAAGCTGTACAGAGCTGCAGAGACAGAAGAAACTGTCAGGAAGCTTGCCTGCTTCCCTGAGGACCTGGGTTGACTTGTTTTGCTGCTGCTCATCATTTGTTTTCTGTTTTTAAGGAAAGATTCCTATCCTGGCAGGAGGAAAGACAGAATAAAATCCTCTCAAGTCCTCTCAGGATGAACATTTATCTCTTTAATGATCTTTTGGAGAAAAAAATTATGAAGTTACAAATGAATGCTTGCCCAATCCCAGATTCTTCTACATGGAAAATATCCTTGGACTGATGCTCAGAGGAGAGGGAGAAAGGGAGAGAGAGGGAGAGACAACTTTACATACAGAATTAAAGCACCTTGCACGGAACTTGGGGAAATTTCTTTGATTCTACTCTAGCTTTTATTATTCTGTGTGCAATGAATTAACACAGTGGCTTTTAGCTTACATTTTAGGTCAAATACTGTTCTCTTTGGATTAATATGGCAAGTATAGTTCAGAATATTTTTGTCTAATTTGCTTGTTACTACTAGAGTGGGGTTGTTGTACTTAAAGTAACATTTTTAACTTTAACAAATTCATCTATTTCTTTAATGATTGATTTCTAAATACATTTTTTAATTTAACAGATTGATGAAGGAGTTGGCAGCCATACCATTTCATCATTTACTACATAAATATAAATGCATTACAAAGAATTAGAACAGAAAAAGGGAAAAGCCAGCCATCTATTCTATTTTTTCCCCATAATTTCCTACTAGGTTTTACAGACTCAGAAGCAGAATATATGGTAAAAATAAAAATTAGAAGTCAAACTCTAGAGTGATATATACTTGACTTATAAGAGCCTGTATAACATATATACTGTAGTATAAAACATAGTTTTAGGATGACATTCACAAGAAATCCGTATTATCGAATTATTTGTGTGTTGAATAATTTTTCCCCCCCACACTATAAAATTTGTATCTGGTTATATCTTAGATAAAAGGCTATTTAAAGAGTGATTTTTTTTCCCCGACAATGGAATTAGGATAAATAGGTTTAAAAATTGAGTCATTTAAAATATTTGGATGTATTTAATGAGGATGAGCGATTTATCTTTTTTTTTTTGGCCAAGCAGGTAGGGCACGTTAGAATGAAAATATGGAAATACAATCCTGATGGCATTGTAGTATAACAAGAATTCAGATACTACATAAATATTATACTATGATTCCAAATGTTAACAGTTTAAGAAGCAGTCAAATAGAATAACAAGAAAACGCCAGCACTTCAGACAGTTGTACTTTGTGGTCTGAGCGTGTGAAATTTTGATAGGGCATTGATGGTGTCGACTTTCAAGGCAACAGTTTGGGCAAGGGACTATTTTGTTATGGCCTAAAGAGAAAACCATTAAATTCTCAACTTAAATACCAAGCTCTTTGCATAAAAATTATCTGTGTTCCGTCCCTGACGCACAGCACACCCCTGCCTTGTGGAAATCTGTGTCCAGCCTTAACCTGATGCCGGGTGTCACTTACCCCATGGAGAAAAATCCTGAAGGATGGCACAGGAGTGAAAAACACTTGCAAACACTATCCCTGTCAATTTATATAAAATAATTTATATCTTGAAGTGACTGAATATCAAAAGGCTGTGTCAAAATATTCCGTCTTTACAAGTGCTATGCTTGTAAAAGATACGCAAGGATGCTACAGGTGAAAAAGCACTCATATATTTACCTAAAGTAAATGGAAAAACTTAAAGTGCAAAAGAGTCCATGTAGAATCAAAACACTTTAGCGTTGGAAAGCACTAAAAGATCATTTAGCCTAAACGCTAAGACTTGAGTGCTCCACGAGGCCTTGTTCCCTGCTCTCAGGTAAGCCTCATTTGATCTCACCTGCAGGGTCAGTCTGCCCAACCTCAGACCCCCAGAGGGAGGGACAAAAGAATTCCAGTTTGACACCTGGGAAGACTCAGTCTCATCACAAATCTAGCTCCACGGGTAAGCAGGTAAATACTAACTCTCAGCAGTTTTTTAAATTTCTAGACTGAGTCCTGACAAGAACTGGGTTCTTGACATTGTTTCTCATACTAACATTTCTCTTTTCATTACCTTCCGCAGGGCGCGAGGACTGCCTTGCTGTCCTGAGGTCGCTTAAACAGCACCTTTCTCTGGGAGCTCAGCTACCTGCAGACATTACCTTTCTGATGCGAACGGCCCATCTCTGTGGCTGTTTCTTAGAGCTTCCTGGTTCCCGTCTTCCCCATGGCTGGGCTGCACTGTTACCTTTGCCTGGTGCTTGGTGCCAGCTGCACCTGTTACCAATCACTATACCCACTGAATGAAACGTGGTACCTGCCCAAATCCGTTCCCTCCCATTCCAGCCAGGCCCACTCTTTAAACAAACACTGCGGTGCTGGAATCAAGGCCCAGGGCTGGTCTGTTCCCAGAGTTCCTCTGGTTACTATGCCTCTGTCTATTGTGATTCGAAAACAATTTCTACTCTGTGGTCATCCAAGTTATTGGGCCTTAGAGGTCTACTAGTTTTTGACGAGGCAGAATTTATCTTATGAAAACTAACAACTAATAGAAATGTTTTTTATTATATGTGTATAAACTTGAAATCAGGGCATATAGATTACACACAATGCTGTTGTGTAGGTTAGAAGATGGGACCCCCTCCAGACAGACCAATTTCATACAAGAGCCTGTACATCCTACAGCCTGATCCTGGCCACAGGGTTTGGGCACAGAAGCGTGGGCTGAATTTCACCCCCCAACCCCCATTTACCTCCTTATAGGCAGGATACACCTCATGCAAGACCGTGTTGGTCAATGGACTGGGCGGGGGTCTGTGCCTTGGAATCTTGAATAACAGGTGTAAATTGTTCTTCCACACAAGAATCTCTAATTATTTGGAAGTAGATACTCTATTCCCTCTACAATTTCTTTTCTTTGGTTTGAACATTGTAGTTTCCTTCAATTACTCCTCTCCATGAATATTTTTAAAGCACTTCGCGATCCTGTTGGCTTTCTTTGGAGCTTCCATTTATCTATATTTTTCCTCAAGTGTGCCTTAAACAAAGCCCTGCACTAGTGCACGTCAGTCTCACCAAAGTGGAGCTATAATTCCCCTTGTTGTAAAACATTCTGTGTTTCTTTTAAAGTCCTCAAGACCAAAGAGAGCTGTAACAGGCTAGAAAGAAAGATGCTGAGATTTAAGTATCAGGTGCTCTAACTTAAATATTTATCAAATTAAACAAAACCAACGTTGTATTTTCTGAAGATCACTTTTGTTCAAAAGGAGTATAAAGAAAGCTGTGAGCAACTCTGAGAAAGCCAGAGCTAAGCTGATTTTATGTGATGTATTTAATTAGATTAAGGTTTAGTAACTTAATTCCTTGCAGAAAGCAAATGCTGATTCCCATACATAGTTTCAAACTCTTCCCTCAATCCTATGTACACACATACATTTATCAGTCGGTTATAGTAATATGCAAGCTATGCTTGTATTAGTTGTGGCAGTGCCGGAGTTCATAAAGCCCAGACAGAAAAAAATTTAAATCTGTTTTGGGAGTAAATAATTTGAATTCATGCAGACAAAGGGGAGGTGGTTGTAGTGCAGAGTTTTATGGTGTTCCATGTTAGGGAAGGATATTCTAACTGTATCTAGAGTGGGATTGAGAATCTTGGTGACAGAGGTTATGAAGTCAGTGTCGGTAAATCATGGCACAATCTGAATTCTGAAACTGTTCTCATGCTTTTAAACAGTTGCCCTGATGATGCAGCAGGGATGAAAATCCACTAAAGGGCTTGAGTGAGGTGTGGTTTGGAGACAGACCTATGTATCTTTCTATTAATGACCAACCGTGTCATCTCTTTTGGCTTTTTTTGGTTGGGGGGGCAGAGGGTCAGGTTAAGATCCTCATAGAGGAGGACCAGAGGGAGATGGCTGAAATAAACAGGGGCGGGGGAACCAGAATCAGCAATTCCAAGGAAACATTAATAAAGTCAGAAACAGATTCCAGAATCAGACAGACACAGTTTCAATCCTGGCTCTGTCATTTTATACTGTGTGACATCTGGCCCAATACTCTAATTTATCTGAGTGTCTTAGTATTTCTGTTTATAAAGAGCTTCGTAGTACATATTTTGAAGCACTTTGGGAGTGATTAAGATTATGTTATGTAAAGAGGCGGCGCCTGTGGCTCAAAGGAGTAAGACACCAGCCCCATACGCCAGAAGTGATGGGTTCAAACCCAGCCCTGGCCAAAAACTGAAAAAAAAAAAAAAAAAAGATTATATTACGTAAAATTCCCAGGATATAGTATATATTCAATAAAATGTTTGTTATCTGTCTATCAGGAAAGTTGATACACATAATATAGTTCCAGAAGTAACTAAAAGGTTTAGATCTTTAATTAATAACCTTTCTCTGCAGAAAAGCAATATTTCTTTTCCAATTGCCTCATAGTAGAGATCTGGGGGCCTTAAAAGCAGACTTGGATTTTTGCTGCACACTGATACAGTGGCTTGGAATGAGGGGTACATACGCACAGATGACATTATCGGTCATCTTTAATTATCAGTTGTAAAGCTGTAGCCAGGAGCTAAGTGAATGATACGCCCTAACTTCAGCACACTGTTGGCTCTGGACCTGGGGCCAAGTTTTCATGACATGTCTCCAGCTGGCGCCCATGCAGTGCTGGTTTTCTGGATGGCAAAACATCCTGCTCAGGATCCCTTATGATCAAAAGAACTCAGCGTAGGGATTAGCCTGTCAAAGAGATAATGCACTGACTTTCACAGAGAGCAGGGTGGTGACAAGCCCATTATTCTATGACCCTGAGATAGGTTCAATATTTGGTAGGGAAGCCACTAATTCCCCTTAGTCCCTTTAATTATGCTGGATAAAGGAGACTGTGTCTATGAGGTACTTTGCTTGTTAGCTTTCTGTATTTTGGCCAAGAATGGCTTTTAAGACACATTTTCATGATGACTTTTACACATAGTCACATTTGAATGACAACGCAGTCTACAGGCAGAACTTTATTATTTTTTTATTAAATCATAACTGTGTACATTAGTGCAATTGTGGGGTACAAGACCTGCCATTTGATCCTATAATTCCTTTACTTGGTATATACCCAGAACTCTAAAATAGAGACACCACAGTGGCGTGGAAAGAGCTTGAAGATGTGGAGGATTGGGGATTCAGGTTCAGATTTCCACACACGACTTTTAAGTATCCCAGCAAAGTCACCTCACTATTTTATACTTCAGACTCCTCAAATGCAAAACGAGCATTATGATATCCACCTCCCAAGATTAAATGAAGGAATTTCACTAATGTAATGAAGGCCTTCAAGGTAGAAAGTTCTCAGCAAGTATTTGCTAGATAAAAGATAAGAACTATTTCTGATAGGGTGTCTCCAAAACGTGGAAACCTTAGTAATTGCTAACGAAAGCAATGTTCATGTGTTGACGTGGAGGGGAAAGCCCTGTGTCATTCCTCAGACTCTAGTTTTTCCATGTCTATGAAATACCTATCATCCCGCTCATTATCCTGGCAAATTTTCAGTTTTCTAACTGAAGGAAGCAAACGTTTGAAAAAAGAAAACAACCCTGAGACTAAAATTTTATTAATCAAAATTCACAGACATAAGTAGAAGAGAAAGGAATCCAGGCTTAAACTTTCAAACAATGTGTTTTGAAAGTTTGTAGCACTTATATTTCTAAGTTAATTAAACCTGCAACCCCTGTGTGTGTGTGAAATTAAATTATGCAGTGATGTTATTAATGAGAGAAACTAGCATTTTCAAGTAATCCTGCATGGTTCCTCAACGGGCTAAGGCGCCAGCCACGTACACCTGAGCTGGCGGGTTCGAATCCAGCTCGGGCCCGCCAAACAACAATGATGGCTTCAACCAAAAAAATCACTCTATCCAGGGTGACAGCTTGAGGCTCTGTCTCAAATAAATAAATAAATAAATAAAATAAATAAATAAATATTAAAAAAAAAATCCTGCATGGTTCCCTAAAATCAAATTCACTTAAGCTTTGGCTACTGCTAAAATTTTAATATTTAATAAATGTTACCTTATGAGACTATCGGATTATTTTGCAAATAACCAGGCTAATACCCCAGGCGGAAAAAGGAGATAAAGGAAAGACAAGCTGCTTAATGAAGGCCATGTACTGACCCAGATGTTCTCAGTGAACAAACATTGCTTCTGGGGAAAGAAGCAATTTTGGAATTAGCCTGAAGTTATCAGGAAGTCTCCCAAAACTTAGTAACTTCTTATACAGGGTGTCCATAAAGCTCGTGTGCCAATTTTAAATTGCACACAAACTTTTTAGCTACCCAGTATGTGAGTATTAACTGGCTGTGTCTTGAGTAGTTCTGACGACCCAATGTCACTTTACTGATACTAAAAATCAAAGCAGCATAGAGAGCCAGGGAGCACGGGAGGTGGTGGGCTATCACACTTAGGGGGCATGGGAAGAAAAGAAGTGTAAGTAAAAAAAAAGCATACAGGACAATGATATGTTGAGACAGAGGAACTTATGACACGGACAGCAGGGTCCAGAAACAGGGGGTGCCAAAAATATATCCACCTTTTAAGTGACGTTTCCTACGCAGTCCATTTTGGAGCTGAATTGAATAACGGTAGCAACGTGTAGTACGAAGTTCACTCCGAAGATGGGGATAAGGAAATGAACGGTTGGAACACCGGGCGACAGGTGGACAAAGAAGAAAGGGACGGAAGCACGCCAGTTCTTGGAGGAGCACACGACGGTTTGAAGTGGCTTTTGAAATGAGAACGCTGTGGAAGGCCGACAGCAATGGGGGCAGAGGATGCAAGAGAAACCCCAACAGGCCAGAGCGTGGCACACAGCGCCCTGCAGGGAGGGTCCCAGCCTGGCCCAGCCGCGGGTCCCGCTTACCCCGCAGGGCGCACGGGGGACACGGGTTAGCGGAACAAGCGCGGGGCGCCTTCTTAAAGCAGCAAAGTGGAAAGTTTTCCTCCGGAGATTATTCCACGTCCCGAGACGTGTGGCTTATCTGGATGAGAACCTGCCAGGCCCAGAGGCGGGATAAAGAGTGCAGCTGAGTCTGCCCCACGTTACCCTGACTGCACACTCCTTGACTTCTACTTACGGGGACCTTAAAGCACGTGGAGTGCCTAGAAAACCTGCCACACTGAAGGTACTTAGGGGAAAAAATGGAAGCAGCGTGCACCTTGATACAAGGAGACGTTTTGGTCCAAGTTACCTAAGAAGGAGTTAGCAGTCATCAGAAGCATCTGGACACTGCAGGTGCACTGTGTGCACCTCTTATATTGGCAACAGTCAAATGTGACTTGGATTCACCTTTGTTGAGTATTGAGTATTATATTTTTAATACAGTTTGTCTCCTTACAATGTATATACGTTTCTTTGGCACCCTTTGTAGTTTGGGCATTTGGACACCGAGCTAAGGGCAAGGGCAGGCAGCAATCTCTGTGCACCACCCAGAAGGTGGGAGGGGTGTGGACTGAGACACAGCCTGCCCCTACCAGGGAGCCAGTGTTCCCCTTAGGAGAAAGTGGAATCAGAAGCAAGTTCAGAGCTGTACTTGCATACTATAAATTTAAATAGTTGGCATTTTCAGCTGTAATCTTTTGTGTTATCCATATTTAACCAGAGTTTTAAGCACTTTTTTTGCTAGATAAATAAAATACCCTAAATATGAAACAATATATATATTCTAAAGAAATATTTGTGGCCAGTCACAGTGGCTTATGTCTGTAATCCTAGCAGCATGGGATGCCAAGGTAGGAGAAGCCAGAAGTTCAAGACCAGCCTGGGCAACATAGCAAGACCCCCATTTTTACAAAAAAATTAAAAAAAATAGCTAGGCATGGTGGTGTGCATCTGTAGTTCTAGTTACTCGGAGGCTGTGGGGGGAGGATCACTTGAGCCTGGGAGCTGGAGGCTGCAGTGATGCAGTGAACTGTGATTGCACCACTGCATATCAGCTTGGGTGACCCTGCCTCAATAAAGAAACAGAAAGAAAGAAAAATAAATAAATAGCGTTTGTTGTAGAAACACCTATTATCTGAAGGAAACTAATACTTTACTTCATTATTTCATTACTTGAATAGAAACTGGAGGGTGTCATTTGGATCTATGTAGCCCCCTTACTTCCCATGAGCTATTTTTATAAACTCATTTTTATTAATTTTCTATTAGTTATTTGTCTAACAGCCTCTTCTAAACAGCACTAAATTTTCCTTTCCTTAAGCCCTCTAGTGTCTTTTCAATAAAGTGGATTGTTTTATATATAATATATATACATTAAATAGTGAAATCATATGCAAAATTGAGATGTAAATTTTAGGAATACATTATTGAGAAAAGGCAACTGGATAAAAGAAATACTTATTTACCAAGCGCATATGATTTATGGTGTTAGGATGGAACATCTTGCCTTCTGGACAACAGCCTTTTTTGACCCAGTTTGTGTTCAGCGATCTGGTAACTTGTTTACAAGGACTAAGATGTAAGGGTCTGGGAAAATTGTAGTCTCTAGGAGGCTGTAGTCTTGAGGAAAAAAACACGCAGATCAGGAAAAGGCTTATTTTTCCAAGAAGCCTGGGATCATGCCTCTTCTATGTTCCCACCTAACACATTTAATGTGTACCTGGTTGCTAAGAAATGCATTCTCTCTATTTTATAGAGTATGTTTATACAAGCAATATCTACTGAGTCAATTTTAATCTGTCAGAAACTGCCTCGCTTTTGCCTATGTTCTCCAGAAAATAATACCATTTTTTTTTTTTTTGGAAATGCTCCTCTGAATAACACAGCAAAGATATTCAGCTTAAAGAAAAACAAACAAAGAAATACAATATTTTTAGATGTATAAAAGACATTGGCTTAGTTTTTTATTTCTCTAACCTAATGGAGGGAAAGAAACTCAACTGTAAAGGTGGTAAAACACTAGAATGAGCTTATGAGATATTCTGCAAATCAGAAGAAAAAAAAGTCTTTTGGAAGTTATTTCCCGAGAGAGCTGGAAAATACTAAAAAAATGTAAAGAAAGAGAAATCATGAAAACAGTGGCTTCCGAGCACTTTGTGACTCATCAGAAGAAAGCGAGTCATTGGCTGTTGCCCCTCCCTGGTCGGTTATTAGTATATCTTTAGTAGATTGAAAACACTGAGTCAATTTCCTTTTTACATACACTAGACATGACATTTGCTGCCTCCTCAGTCTCTCCTGCCCATTCACTCTTTAAGAAACAGGTCTACTCAGCCCACAACAGGACCCTCCCCAATTCGCCCAGCCACAGCTGATTGGATCAAGGTCACAACCAACTCAAACTGGAAAGTCAGATCTCTCTCAGAAGGAGTTAGAACTAGGGGAGAGGACGGCAGTCAGCTAGCTGTCAGCGGGGGCTTGGTTTGAAAGATCACGTAGAGTCTCAGCCAGACTTAGCACCAGAGCCAGCCAGAACCACATGCAGGCCTAACAATTGAGCAGGGCCGGGAAGCCATGTGTGGGCTGAGAAGGTTTTGCAGAGGGCAAGAAAATGGAGACAGAAGAGTGGGAACAAGAAGCTGGAGACCCCACAGAGATGAGTTACTGGATTTGGTTTAAAGGAGTTTCTATATTTGACAGCTGGGGGTGAATGTGGGTTTTATGGGGCCCGAAATGTATTCCATTTGGGGAGCCTTTTTTTCAGAAGAAGAATTTGCAATTACAATAGAAGTTTAAGTGAGGGGCCCTGAAGCTTAAGCTCTGTTACTTTACTTAGTCTGTTTACATGTGATTTTTGATGAAGACACCCCAAAATACACTAAAGGGCATCTTTTGTAGTGGGTCAGGAGGAATCCAAACCAAATGTCAAAGGAAACTTTTCCAGTTGACCTTTAATTGGGGATCTTCTGGAGAATCCTTTCTTTTGGCCAGTCCATCCCTGGAAAGCTCTGTGCTCCCGAGGGCCACACCCGCACCTCATTCCTTCATTCCCCCGCATACCTCCCGGGTTCTCCTACACATGTCAACTGTGCTACTGGACCTCTGGGAATTTATTCGTGTTATAAATTAACTTGGAAAGGAATCTCTGATGTTTATCTTCTGTATTTGGAATTTGGCTGGCTGCTCTGCACAGTTACAACCACCTCTTTTCTTCCTGAGTCATTAAAAAAAAGAAAATTCATGAGGCACATGCCGTTTCCTCATTTGGCTGGACTTCTCCGTTCTCATCACAACCTCGAAGGGTTTCAAACCGCACGGCGGCCTCTCTTCTCATCCCATCATCCCCGGTAGACTTCAGGAGCCTGGACAGCAGTGCACGGGTTGCTTTCTAAAAATGTGGACTCTCCACCCCAGTGTCCACAGGATAATTCAGATAAAGCTTCCAGTTTGCCTACGTCAATACCAATCTCTATGGAATGGAAAAAAGGATAAGATCGAAGAGAAAAGTCCTCAGAGTAGAGTGTGATCTCTTTTCCCTCCCTCCATGTCCCCAACACACACACACTCAAGAGCCTTAAATGAACAGCAGTGAGAACAGCACTAAGAGCAAGAACCAACCGCAATAAAGAGCAGATGAATCAATGTCACATCCCAAAGAGTAGGAAATGCAATCATGTTTTTGAAGGAGAAACCATCTCTGCAAGCAACAGATTTTTCTAGTGAAACGGATACCACTTTCTGAAAATTCTCATAGTAGAAAATGAGAAGCTGATTCTTAAAAAGTCACTGACCCTGATAATGAAGGAAGAAAAAATACGCCCTGTGCTAATTTTTTGGTATTGTTCTAAGTGCCTTCCATGAGTTGTCTCGCAGCATCCTTAGACAGTTCTATATTATTGCCCCCATTATTTTATAGATGGAAATGGAAGCTTAGAAAAGATGAAGTAAGTAAGCCAAAGTCACACACTGGGTAAAGGGTGGAGCCAGGACACCACATCCTCAGTCCGGAGCTTTAAAACATCTTCTCTCAAGAAAGACTGAGCACTTTGAAAAGGTCCTGTTGAATGGGCAGTGCCTGTGGCTCAGTGAGTAGGACTCCGGTCCCATATGCTGGAGGTGGCAGGTTCAAACCCAGCCCCAGCCAAAAACGGCAAAAAAAAGGTCCTGTTGAAATGCTTGAATTGGAATAAAGGTTAAGCAGGATTGGAGGGTCAGATATTTGTTATGCTCCTCTACCTTGTAGGTGAGAACTCAAAGGAAGAAAAAAAATGAGTCAGATAGAGTAGAAAAGGGCAACAGAGCTGGGGAAGTGCCACCATACGCGGCATATTTGACACCAGGAGCCTCGCATCCTTCCTATTTTTATTCGTACCATTGGTATCTGTATCATGTGCCTGCCTTTCTTCTCTCCACTGGGCTTTGTTTTCTTAGGAAAGGACATTTGTCTTCCCTTTGCTGGCTGCTCGTATCTTAGAGAGAAGAAGGTCAATAATTGCCTATTGAGGGCAGAAACAAGGACAAGGGAAAAAGTTTTTTTGGTCAACAGGATGACATAATGATAAGGAAATAACAGAATATGAGGACAAACAGGTATTTAAAAACAGGAATAAATGAAGGAGGCAAAAAAAGTACAGAACAGAGCTTAAATCTGAGAAAAATAGAAGAATGAAGGCATTTCAAGAGAAGCAAAGATAAAATTCTGTGTCAGAAAAAGTCATGTGTGATGTACTGAAATTGAAAAAAAATGAGTAACATGGGAAAAGCAGTGATAAATTCTTTGTCAACCATTTCTACACACTGGAGTAACATTAACTTTTGTTACAAAAAAAATGCAATTTATACCAATAGATGTTTTAATACCATTGACAGGACTTTTTTCTCATAGCATTATGGAATAGGACAATGTATGTAGTTAAAAAGAAAAGTTAATTATTATTTTAGAATTCTGTTATACAATAAAACTATACTATCATAGGAGAGTGGCTTAGAATTTTTTAAGGAGGAGGTTCACACACTCTGAGTATATAATCATCTTAAAGTATAAATTTACATAATATATGGTAAAAAGAGTTCTAATATGAAGGAAGATGAAAAATAGAGAACTTTAAATATTTTTTTTTTTTTACTTTGAAATACCTATAGACGCACAGAGGTAACAAAACTAGTACTGAGAGTTTCTCCCACAGCTTCCCACGATGGTAACATTATAAATAACTTTAACACTTCACCAAAATCAAGAAATTGGCATTGAGCCAATGCAATTAACTAAGCTATAGATGTTAGTTGAATCTCACCAGTTTTTATGCTCTTTTGAATGTGTATACTTAAAATACTATGAAATTTTCTTACATGTGTTGATTTGTAAAATCACCACCACAGTCAAGATTTAGAACTGGACAGCACCTTGAAAAGAAAGGATCTGAAAACGGAAGATAGATGTTCATGAGAAAGATACCCTAAGAAAGACAAATGAATGAGATATAAGACAAGAAGATTTAAAGAAAAAAAGGAAAACTGAATATAAAGGACAAAAAAGTAATAAACTGAATATATTAACACAGAGATTGGAGAGCCAACAATGTAAAAAAATCATGTTTTGATGGTTACTACCTTCAAAAGACTTGGAAAAATATAAATATTTATTTCATGTTCCACAATGAAGAAATGGTCAAACCTTCTCAAAATTTACATGTGTCAGAAAGGCAGTCTTTGTCTTGAAAGAGAATATGAAGTGACAGAAACAAAACACACCATCTCAGCGTGCAAATGCAAAAGAACTGTTGAAATAAATTGCTATGGCTATGTAGAGGCAAATATTAAGAAAGTGCAAGCATAAACAATAATGTCATTACTCAAGTAGAAACAAATGGGTAATACATACGATAGTTATACTAGGAATTTTTAAAAGGCTCATAATTGGTAAAAAGGTCGTGTAAAAAAATGGCAAAAAAAAAAAAAGAAGAAGAAAGAAAGGAAAGGGCAGTATGCATCTTTCCTACCTCTCTGCTTTCCAACAGATCCCCCCCACCCCGCTACAGAAGTCGAATTTGCTCTGTGCCTCTCTTCTGCAGAGGAACAGGGATATTCAATCCAATTCTGGCTGATGGAACTTGGGGGAGACGCTAGAGAGCCTACCAGGAAAGAATTTCTTCATGGATTAAAAAAAAAACGAGAGCTAGAGAGAGATGGAGGAAGAAGAAACAGAGAGAGAAATCCCTCGCTTCCTGTCTGCTAGCCATATACTGTGGGGACAAGGTGCTCACACCTGGTGCAGCCACCTTGTGACCATGAGGTAAGGACAAGAGAATCAGAGAAGCGGGACCACAGTTCTTGCCACTGATGATTCTGCATATATCCTGCCTTTGCCCTTCCAGGTATATGATAAAATAGAACACTCTTGGTTTAGTCAAGTCTGACTGGACTCTCTGTTACTGGAGGAAAAGCCCCCTAACTGATTCAGTCAGCTAAGGGCCATGCCGTAACACTGTACTCACTAACTAAATACCTACCAGAGCATATTTTCTAATGACTTATTTATGAATACATGGAATAAAAATAACTAAAAGGCAAGAACAGGCCAAAGAATGTCAATTTTATCTCAGAGAAAGAAAAAAAAAAAAAACCTGTGCATTTTTTTTTAGACCAAAGAATTTGTGATTTTAAGGCTGTTGGTGGTGATGGCAGGTATGAAAAGGGAACTGAAGTAATAAAAAGAAAAATGTAAATGTGCATTTTAAGGTTGTTCCTTTGTAAATATATTTGATGGCTAAATACATATTTCAACTTCAGAACTAGGGAGTCTTAGAGATTAGCTAGGGCTATTTTGGACTTCATGGTTATGAACGTGTGCTGCACATATACATTATGTATATAGATACATCTCCATATACAAACACATACATAGTATGTGGGTCTTTCTTGAAAGGAGACAAAGCGGACAGAAAATTCTGTAAATACAGGAAAAATCACCAAATTTGGATGAACAGTGGGAGTTCTCTACAAAATGAAATTCTCTCAGTTATACCAAAAGTTTGCAGCTGTCTAGAGAAAGAAATGTCCCACGTGAGAAAGAATAGTTCAAGGCCATCAACATCTGTCTATGCCTTTTGAAGGGGAAGAATTTATGCAACAGAAATGATTTTACTCAAAGGCTGTCATGCAGCTAAAAAGCACAAGGAACTTCATGATGGCTGCCTCCCTACCAACACTGCCACACAGATATTTTAGTAAAAATATAGAAACAGTTTAAAGCACAGCTCAGTATCTGCAAAATTTTTCTCTATATTTATAAATGCAGTTTTTCCAAAGTAAAACAGTATTTTAAAGTTAAATGCCATGGGAAAAATTTAGAATAAGTTTATTCTAAGGTATACTCCATATAGAGTTCTACTAGCTGTGACTCAGCTCAAATTCTACTTTCTCCAATGATTTTTCCCAGCCTCTTAATCCCTTACTACTTGCTCTTCTTTTTGATCCACACCATTTTCCACTTAACTATATTTTTCTTATTTGCTGCTGAGGAATGCAAATTCTATGAGGGAGAGTTCTCTGTGCGTTTTGTTTTCTTATGAATCCCAAGGGTTTGTCCAATGCCTGCTACGCAGCCGGCATCCAAGAAATGTTTCTTGAATGAATGAATATGTTCTTATTCTCTAATTAATCTGCAAACTCTTTGAGAGTGGGGTCCATGCCATGTACTTGGTATCATCTCCTGTATATATGGTGGGATATGAGTAAATAATTGTTGATAACAAGGCTGGGTAATGTTAACACGAACTGAGAGAATTCTGATTATTTCAAGTCACAACTCAGTGTCCTGGCTCAATAAAATCACCGTTGTTGTCTCTCTTCTGACTAGTAAATATGCAATAAACACAACCTATTTCACTGGATGGATGCTCCTTTACCCTTTAAGATCTTTTAATTCTATACTTAACCCTAAAGACAGAAGATCAAGGTCAATATTGAAGAAATTGCAAAGGCTTCATCTTGTAAACGTGTTTTGTATGTAAACCGTCCTTCCTGCAGAAGATGCCGACCTCAGGAATAGATAGCCAGTCTTTGCTTTGCACAGCAGTATGGGGCTGCAAAAACGCCTGCACATGAAAACCATGCAAAGTGATCTTAATAATCAGTAATGAATGACGGATCCATGACCTTGATGCACATTCCTCAAAGAACTCCAACTAGACCTACATTTGATCCTGTAATCCCTCTACTAGGGATTTACCCAAAGGAAAAAAAAAAAAGACACTTGCACTTGAATGTTCACAAATTCACAATTGTGGGCCCCAAATTCACAATTGTGAAGACAGATAAATAACCCAGGCACCCGTCAATTCATGAATGGATTAATAAAACCTAGTAGATGTATATCACGGAATACTGCTCAGCCATCTAAAAAGTGGTGACCTCGTATCTTTCAGAACAACCTAGATGGAATTGGAGACCGTTCTCCCAAGTGAAGTGCCTCAAGATGGAAAAACAAACACCACAGGTACTCAATAATAAATTGGATCCATTTACTCAGCACCAACGTGTATAAGTTCATATGTAAACAAAACTCAAGGAAATGTAGGTAGGGCGGAGGGGGTGAAGGGGATGGGAAAATCCCACCCAGCAGATACACTGCATGAGTATATTGCATACTTTCTGGAATAAGAACACATGTCTAACTCGGATTTTATCCACACAAAAACAAATGACATAACCAAACTCTATGTATCCCTACAACAATCTTAAATTGAAAAATTGAAGACTATCTTACTGTCTGTTTTAAATATGTATAGGAAAATGAATACAAGAGTAAAATAAGTATTCACTTAGTATACTATAACTTCAAAGAGTAGAAACATTAAGAAAAAGTGCTTTATTTTTTAAAGAATAGTTTGAACAGTATTTTCGTTCCTCTTCTGGTCATATAACTTAACTGTTGGGGCAAGGCAGTCATAAGCAGCTTGTCACCCCTGCGCGGCCATGTAAGAGTGGCTTTGGGCCCAGAACAATTCCTTCCTGGGGGTTAAAGAGACTTCTTGTGAGGGAGTATCTTTGCCCATTCCAGGTCCGATGGACCTCAGGCACATGCCCAGCTTTCTGTCCCTCAGACCCCACAAATGGTCAGGGTCTGGGTCCTTCTACTGCAACAAAAAGTATGGTGTGTGTGCAGCACTGCGGCCCGAGTTGGCTGTGACATGGGTTCCACTGCGTGCTCAGGGCTGGACCTTGTGCACCCCCTCTCTCCTCGTGCTGTGAGTACATGCAGCACCAGCGGAGCCTGGTGGGTGAGTGACCCCGAATCACTCACTGGTCTCTTCCCTGGGAGGCACTGACCTGTCCTTTAAACGAGGCCACACAGCCTGGCCAGTGAACAATGAAACACTTATGATATGGAACGGGCACTTTTTTCCTTCGGGTTGGAAAACTATCAATAACTGCTTTCTACGTTTGGCCACATCCAATATTTTTCATCCTTTGCTGACATGGTATCTCTCTGAGCGTTCCTTTCATGTGACATATTTCTGCTTATGTCACTTTCTCTGGGACATCATGTTTTTTTTTTTATCATAACATGATACACGCTGTCCACATCTATATTAATAGACATGTCTTCACCAAAGACCTCTGGCTGAACATCTAGAGTCTGCTGAATGGCAACAGTGTGAACATTCCCGCCATTAGCCATTTCTTCCACAAATCCATTTGATTGATTCAAATTTCACTTTCCACGTTATCGCTTCTGTTTCCTTGGTGTGTTTTCACTTTGTTGGACAAGTCTCCCTTTGGATACTCCAATTTGGTGAGATGTCACATGGCTTACTCCTGGGAGACAAGGAGCAACACAATTGTACTCTTGGCTGTCTGTGTACAAACTGAATAACAGACCCATCATTGATGGCCTGGGCAAAAATGCCATAATTTACCACTGACGACGTGAATCTGTTATTTACTCAGTTATTACTGAACTGAAAGCTAACAGTGAAGTTTCTGCTTCATACATTACTCAGTTAATATACTAACCTAACCTACTTTTGGGGACCTGCTGTTACTTGACTGAACATTGGTAACTGAAATTTGAGTATATGGAAACTGTGCAAAGTGAGAATTGTCTGTGCTTGACCACACTAATATTAAAAGTTTCTATGAGAAACTTTGGAAAGTCAGTTTAACTCAAGGAAAGCATGAACTAGAATCAAAATTATATTCACCACCCAAATTCACTTAATTGATACAGAAATCTTTCTGTATTATTAGATGAGTTTTGAAAAGATTATTCTTTGGTTATGCTTGGTACTATATATTCAGATTTAATGTATTTTCTGATTCTGGAACTGTTGATGAATTTCTCACATGAGGCTAATGTTTTTATGAAGATTCAATATGAGGAGGGGTCACAAATAAAACAGTTCATAATGTTTCCTTTTTCCAATGTCTCTATTATATTGAAAAGCATTTTCATTTAAATACACACATACACACACACAGACACACACACACACATATATATATATCTGTCAAAGATTTGATGAAATTATAATTGGTCTATTATTATTATTGGTATTATTATTATTATCATTATTTTGAGACAGAATCTCAAGCTATTGCCCTGGGTAGAGTGCCGTGGGGTCACAGCTCACAGCAACCTCAAACACTTGGGCTTAAGGAATTCCTTTGCTTCAGCCCCCTAAGTAGTTGGGATTACAGGCACCCACCACAACGCGTGGCTGTTGTTTGGTTGTAGTTGTCATTGTTGTTTGGCTGGCCCAGGCTGGATTTGAACCCGCCAGTGCCAGTGTTTGTGGCTGGTGCCTTAGCTGCTTGAGCCACAGGCGCTGAGCCTGACCTTTTATTATTAAATTCTTATCATAGCATACATTTCCCAACTATAAAATAAACCCTTAACTAAAATTCATGCAGGGAATCTTTGAATCTTTTAAGGCAAGAGGCTCCCGAAAATGATACCGCTGTTAACCTCAAAATTATTGCAATAAAAAATTGAGCAAGGAAATACACACCAGGTAGGCTGTAATTAAACCAGTCTCCTGAGTGTTGGCTTCTGAGAAGGCCTCCATTCAGAATGCTTGAAGAAGTTGAGAAAAACATCAATGACAGAAACAACAGAACCATTAATGGAACGAGGCCAAAATAGAAATACCACTGAGGTGCAGCTGTGCCTAATAAAGATATTTTAAAATGTTCATTCAAAATTTACACAGAGTGTATACTTTCCTTAATTCACAGGAATCAAAACCTCTCATTTTTACTTCTTCTGAGAGGTACGGATATAAATTACAAAGGTTTTATACAGGATCCCATGTACAATTTCTTGGTTAATTAAGTCAGGAAAAATTCAGATATACTGACAAATTCAAGGCAACATTTTCAGCTGAGATTTTCAGAAAATAAGCCTTTAGCCGAAATCTAATTTAAAATCTTATCTGTACCAGAGGGTGTAATCTGCATGGCGAATTTTATATCTCGGCTGGTAGCACTCATTATTTCTACAGCTTAATATGCTCCTGACACATAAGCCACATACTTCCGAGCCCTTGGTTTCTGTAATAGAGCTTTCTCTCCTCAGCCTAATAATAGCCAAAATTTCACCTGTTTGCCTCTCCAACCTGCATTAGGTCATATGAACATCATTTCCTTGCTGTCATGTCTGAATAAAAGACTTGACCAAACTAAATGAAATTTTTGTATTCTACCTTTGTCTACAAAAATAATGGACTGTGGTGTATACAACTAAGATCTCTCCTCATCTTGAACTTTTAAGTACTGAAAAATAAAGACCTCCTTACTTTTGCTCAAGTTATATTTACTGCATGTTGTGTGAATACCCACGTGGACAGAAACACAGGTTGATCATCTTTACTTGTATCACCATTTACTTTAACAATCGCTTCTTTAACTCAGTATCTTAGTAAAATAATGGATTTGATGGAAATAACAAACACTTGGAACATTTATTTTTAGTATTTGGTTAATTTTTATCAGGGTTTTTATGTTCCTGAAAAACAAACTTTGAAATTTCAAATAGTTTTCATTAACTGTTTAAAATGCTAGAATTGATTAAAAAAATTTCACTCTATTATAGCATAGTTTCATGTCTTTCCATCAAAAGCGTTAACTTAATTTGACTGTTTAATATTGGTGATGCTTTATGAGAACATAATAACTTGTACTGGGTGAGGTTTGGTGCTGTTTCTTTTCTAATGTGTGATAATTGATAATAAAACAATGGCCATTGGTGAGTGAGTGCTTGAAGAGCATTTCTTGTTCCCCTGAATGAAGGAAGAGTGTCATTACCCACGGTACAAAATGTCGATATCAAGAGCCATTTGCTCAGTGAGGCTGGGGAGACTGAAAATGGTAATTACGTCTTTGCTTCCACAAGGCCATGTAATTACAATAGGAAAATTGTGAACTCATAAATGACACTTCTCGACCAGCATGATAAAATTAATCTGTTTCTCTAATCACCCATGTAGCGTTAATAGTGTGTGTGTGTACAGAATGAGAAAGAGAAAGGAAATGAGAGCATTTGTTACCAACTTCTTAGCAGGTCATTTATATAGGATTTCTTCACGTTCTGGCATTATAAAAGAGATGAATAGAAAATACAGCACCTCAAAAGACTAAAGTATAATGAAAGAATCCTTTAACCTGTACTCACTTATTGTCTCTTTTAAGAATTAATGATACACATTGAAAACTTTTCAGATTACTTAAAAAAAAACTATGGCATAGTTTTATAGTACTATTGAATTTTTTTTTACTAAATTAACATAGGAATAGGACAAAGGAATACTGTCACCGATTAAAGCTACATAATATGCTGTTTTGCCACCCATAGATAAAACTCTGATTGTTCCATTTTTAGTGTTGTCTAAATATGTATGTCAAGTGTGGTTATAATGTGATGGTAAGTGATTTTTATATAACTAGTTGGTTCATTTGAAATCTCAATACCAATATATGGTAAATAAATGATTTATTTACTTTCATATACCTTTATTTTACTAGTTGAAACAAGCATGCTTTTCTAATAACTATAACCTGTCTTATATTCTAGGAGAATTCACTTCGATCCCAATTTAAAGCTTAAAGGTAGTGCTGCATACAAATTTTTAAAAAGGCATTCTCATAGTATTCCCATTTATTAGGTCCTTATAACATCATCGTGCAGACACTTATTACAAAGTAGGTATTGGCATGGTTTGGTTTGTCAAGGACCCTGTTGGAAGTGGTTTACACAAAAAGGCAAATTGACTCCATCTAGAAGGTGTGCAGTTAAGTCATAAATAAGTTTTACTTTAAGGTTTCTGTGTATATATTAAAGTACATCTTTCTCTAAATGTTTACTAGGAAACTGATAATATGCTATAAAATAAATTTAATGGAAACTGATTGTGAAGACTTGGGGTTACGCTGGACAGGCACTGCTGTTGAATTTGTTTTGGTGTCACTTTTAGACTGAGGGTCCCCCCCAATTCCCAAGGTTACTCTCCTCCCTGTCACTGGATATTGACTGAGCTTTATTTCTGCTGTTGGACACAAGAGCAAGCTGTTGACCTGGCCCACATCAGCCAGGCTGGCCCAAGGATAGATACAAAAATTATTTGCTAACCCACACACAAAGTGTAATTTTCAATGTTGTCTAAGATCCCATATGGAGTTCAAGTTTAGAAAAGAGGGCTCAGAATCACAAAATCTCAAAGCACTTTTTACAGACCGGGAGAGAAATATAATGTTTATGGCAATATAAAATACTGTATTTTCCTCATTTTCAAGTCTGCCAGAAGGAAAAGGATTCAGTGATATAAAGAAATGACAATTAAGTATTTACTTAATACTTTATTTAGTCAATAAGTCAGTGGTGTCTTACTAATTGCTTAATAACTAACTCTCCAAGAAATTAACCTACTCAAATCTATAACACTTACTGATTTCTGTCTTATAAATATTTCCAGCATGGCTAATTTCAACTTCCAATGAGATGTCACTAAATGCAAAGTTGGAAAGAGAGGCACAATCGATCACTATTACATAATATCCCCGTCATGTAGATGTAATTCATAACTTTAAGAACACAGACAATAATATAATTAGGGAGGGGTGATTTTTGAGTATTTAGCTTGTTTTTAATGTAATTTATTATAAGTCTACATAAATATTTAATTATGTGTGTTTAATAACTGGCTCATGAAGTTCTTGAAAATTTAACACCCAATTCTCATAAGTTGGCGTGAGTCACTTTCAGCACACCACTGAGATAAGGAGACTTTCATGTTTTTATAAATATAATGAAACATGTGCTGCTTACTCATATTTAAATTATTAGACTCTCTTCGATATTGTTTAAGAGTTCATTTTCAATATCATGAGACAGGACATAGTGAAACTTGCTGTTTAATAATTAGTTTTACTGGAATGTAAGAAGAACTAGTTTATTATCTAATACCGGAAGAACTAGTTTATTATCTAATACTACGTCTGTGTGTGTCTATAGGATGCAACAGCTGTATATCTATCTACCTGTATATTATCTATCACTATTGATCTACATCAGTATGGCAAAATTTATCTGTATCAATCTACCTGTGAATAAATTTAACCATTTTGGAAAAATCTCAGTTATTTTCAAGAAAACTCTGCAAAATATAATTTTTCAAAATTAATCATAATTATTCTTAACATTATTAATAAGCATGGATAATTTTAAAGAAGCATTCATTTGACCCTGCAATGTTTATAGAATAACTTGGATTTTATTCAAAGGATTATAGAGGGTAGAGAGAAGTTGGTGGTACTCAAATGGATGGCTGTATCAAAATGGGAATAAATGATAATCTACCTAACATAGGAGTTTGTATATTGCCTTTTACATGCTGATTTCTTCAGAAAGTAATCTTTTCAATAAATTACTTTTAAGCTGTGGTGATAACAGGTTATTAAAAAATGGGTATTAAAAAAATGAATTAGAATAAAATATGACCATGGCTTGCATGACATATTGTGAATTGCAGGACCAGCAGCCAGACTAGTTCAGAACAGAGGAGTCTTTGTTGAGTCAGTCCCAGATTAACAGCTGGAAATAAGCTCAGTTCCTGACAACTGAGTGCTAATTAATACCGATAACTGTTGACAAACACTGAAAGAGACACAAAATTGTACTTTGCAGAAAGTATCATTGAAAGGATAATTTCAGATGTATGTTGACAGTTTAAACAGTAAGGGTTTTTGACAATATACAAAATAAATTTACAAGATATTCTGTGAATCCATTAAAAACCTCCATGTGAATTGCTTTCTAATGTTTGAACTACTTGAAAACGTGATAACATCATCCTTAATATGGTAACACATCATCTTAATGATGATTTCTTAAATTATTTTGAAATCCAATAGAACTTTAGAAATTATTCCCTCTGGTTATATATGAACTAACTTCAAATCAGTCAGTTACTTTAGGGTCTTAAAATATCTTTGCAAGAATCTTCTGCAACACCAAGAATATTTGTTTGTCAAGAAGCAATCTTTCTCTCTCTTTTTATGTATAATGAATCACTAAGATTTGAGGAACTTTATCCCAAAGAAATGAAAAAGATTAGGAGACATTTAATTCATGTAAAATATAATTTATCTTCATATCCTTGTCTTCCACTAGGCCATGAGTCAGGGACACATTAATAATTCACATATTGATATATAAGCTGGCTAGTGCAGTGGCTCCCGCCTATAATACTAGCACTCTGGGAGGCCAAGGTGGTAGATTGCTTGAGCTCAGAAGTTTAAGACCAGCCTGACCTTTGTATTAACCCGGATGGAAGTGGAACACATTATTCTTAGTAAAGCATCACAAGAACGGAGAAACATGAATCCTATGTACTCAATTTTGATATGAGGACAATTAATGACAATTAATGACATGGTAGGGGTGGGAGAAGGGGAGAGCAGAGAAAGGAGGAGGGAGGGGTGGGGAAAAGGAAGAGAAGAGAGAGGGAAGGAGCAAGGGGGGGAGGGGTCTTGGTGTGTGCCACACCTTTTAGGAGCAGAACATGATTGTAAGAAGGACTTTACCTAACAAATGCAATCAGTGTAACCTGGTTTCTTGTACCCTCAATGAATCCCGAACAATTAAAAAAAAAAAAAAAAAAAGACCAGCCTGACTAAGAGTGAGACTCTGCCTCTACCAAAAAAAATAGAAAAAACTAGCCAGATGTCCTAGCAGGCTACTCTAGTCCCCACTACTCAAGAGGATCACTTGAGCCTGAGTTTGAGGTTTCTGTGAGCTATAATGATGCCACAGCACTCCCAAGCCAACAAGTGAGATTCTATCTCAGAATAAGTTATTAATAATTACCATATCAGCTATCTCAGAGCCACACAGCCCCAGGCATAGAGCACCCACCCAAAAGCTATGCCCTGGAATGGCAGCATTCTCATGTTTACTTAACACATTCATCTGAGGATTTCTCCTACTTCACAAATACTCACTTGTCAGTTTTCACAGCATCTTCAGGAACTAGGTAAGTGTGAAAGATTATTATTCCCACAGAAGAGTTGAGGAGATGTATCTGCTGGAAGTCACAAAGAAACTGATGGAAAGCCTATGCTGTGGATATAGAAGCATCTCAATAAATACCATTGAATGGATTTGAATCAGAGCTGGAGCCAAGAGGCCACAGCTCTGCTTCTTTACATAGAAAGCAAACCTTGAGCTACTAGAAAATAAATGTCACTGTAGATCATGCCAACTGTACCAGTCATCTCAGGTAGGTACAAACTCAAATGTGGATTTTGACTTGTATTTCATTTGGGCTGGATAGTAATTCTGTTCTTCCTGCGATTGGTTGATCTAAGACTGAGCCAACCTCATATTTATTATGTGACGATAAACTTTCCTAGAACTCATAAATGTTTCTAAATATTTCCTTCATTGGGTGAAAAAAAAAAAAAAACAGGAGAAGGAGCAAGATGGTGGCCGAGTAACAGCTTCCTTGCAACTAGGCACGGTGAGACTGGGGAGAGAAGACTTCAGGCATCTCTGGCTGGCAGGATCTGCCCAGAATCATCCCTTTGGGGACACAGGGAGACAGCGTGAGACTTCTGGACCCCCTGAGGAGGACAAAAGCAGTGGAGATCTGGCAAGTGGTTGCATGTGTGTCTGGTCTAATCCTGTCGGCAGCTGTAGGTACAGCAGCAGTGAGACTGCAAACTGAAAAGGCCTTACCTATGAGCTATTTGGGCTTTTTTTGGACTTGGCACTCAGCTGAACTACCTTGGGAGAACTTGGGCAAGAGTGCAGAGGTCTTTGAGTGTTGTCTAAGGCCCCAGACTGAGCCACCAAGCCAGACGGAGCTACCTGTGTTTGGTTGTTGGCTGTGTGGAGCCAGTGTGGGAGAACTGCCCTGGGAAGCTCCACCCTCAGGGTCGCAGAACAAGCATTAGGTGGGAGCAAGTAATCTAGTGAATGAGCAGCCTAATGGCGGGGACTAAGACGCTTTGCAGCCTTAGCCCTCAGGGGCATAGGGTGAGACTGGTTTTGGCACACTGGGTAAGTGGATAGCCACTTAAGGAGTGATCCCAGCGACAAGCGCTTCCCTGGGAAAGCTTCTGTTTAGCCCAAGTAGGCAATTTAAAGTGCCATCTAAGCAGTCTCAGGAGGATTTAGGCTCTCCACCCCGTGGGGTTTGAGAAATCGTATCAACATTGTGATTAACATTTTACACTCCAGAAGATCACCTCTTGCCAAGACAATATTCAGCAAGATATATATACTGCTTTGTTTTGGTTTGGTTTTGTTTTGTGTTGCTTTTGTTTGTTTTTGTTATTGTTTTGTTGTTTTTAATTTCAACATCTTCCTTAAAGATTTTTCTTTTCTTTTTTCATTTTTCTAGTTTAAATATAATTTTCCATTGTTGCCTTTTTCAACAATTAGAACTTCATTTTTGCTAGTGTTTCTACCCTTATTGTTTCTACCCAAATTAATTTTTTTGGTTTTTTCCTCCAATTTTATACCATAAAGTTTTCGTTTTGCTTGCTTTGGTTTGATTTATTGCATTTTTGTCTTTCCTCTCTACTTGGTGGAGGTGGAGTACTGTGTCCAAACAGGCTGGCAAAGAGCTGCTGACCTAACCACCCAACCTGGCACCCCCAGAGGTTGGAGGTTTTTAAGGTTGGGT